>PVKA01014631.1:0-51910 GCA_004027165.1 Ctenomys sociabilis
GATGTGGAGCATTTTTTCATATATTTGTTCGCGTCTTTAATTTCGTCCTCTGAGAAGTGTGTATTCATCTCAGATGCCCATTTCTGAATTGGGTCTTTAAATTTGAGGGCCCTGTTGTATCTTAGTTCTTTATAAATTCTAGACAGTAGACCTCTGTCTAATTGCTTATTAGTTAGGATTTTTTCAAAGTTTGTGGGTTGTCTTTTCACTCTGTTGACAATTTCTTTTGACATGCAGAAGCTCTTTAAGAAGAGTTGATCCCATTTGTTGATTCTTTCAAGAGCTTCCCGTGCGAAAACATTTTTTTTTTTTTTTATTTAGAGGGAAGTAGAGGCTTGGAGAGATAGTTCAGCAGCATAAACACCTGCCTGGCAAGCTCAAGATCCCCATTTTTGATCCCTGGCACTACAGGTTGTGCCAGCCCCAAAACCAGATATGGTGGTGCATGCCTGTAATCCTAGCACTAGGGAGTCTGAGAGAGGAGAATCATTATGAGTTCAAACTGCATAGTGAGATCTCTATCAAAAATAAATTAAAAATAAAAGAAGGGGCAAGAGAAAATACCAGTTTAACAAAGACATTTTCACCTTTGAATAGTCTATGTAAAGTCAAGGATGGAAGCTACTGTAGCAGAACCTGGAAGGGGTTGGGGAAGGGAAAATGTTTTGGGCTTATGGCTGTGAAACTACCTAGGACTCATGACTTTTTTATTGTTTTGTTTCTTAGTGCTATATTCTAATTTGGTTCTTTGTTTTCCTTTTCTCTGCCATTCCTCTTCTTTGGCTTGAGAAATTAAAAGAAAAGTAGAAAAACATAAATCTTTATGTATGTTTTTCCTGCTTCTTACCCTAAAAGCAGAAATCTTACATGAGTATTTTGTGTAAAGTTGGTAAAATGCCTTGGTTGCTGATCTTCCAAGCATTGTAAATAATTAGTCTTATTTATGAAATAGTTTCTAATATATCTTCATAGCACTTTTTCATTCAATCAGTTTTCAAATATTTAATCAATTTTTCATTAAAACAGTCCCGTGTAGGCTCCAACAAATGACTAAATTTTTCATACAGTACAGAATACTTGGCCTCACACCCAAAAGTTGGCTTAAGGTCTCATAATCGGGACGAACCTACTTCAAAATCCGGTTCTTTGAATTCAAATCCCTTCTCCTTCCTTTTTCACCTCTCTTAGAGGAGAGTTTGACCATGTTATTTTAAATTCAAAGATATATTTATTTGCCATTTGTAGATTTTGGGGCTCCAATCTCTACAAGATAAATATTTTTGAATGACATGTATGTAAACAAAAATAGGAAAGTAGCAGCAACTGTAACAGTATAACATCTAGTGGTTTAAAATTGCATCTTCTTGGGGCTAAAGAGATAGCTCAGTGGACTACGTGCCTGCTTAAGCAAAAGCAGGGCAAAGGGACTGCAGCTCGATTCCTGGCACCACATGCTGTGCTGCCCCATTCCCACCCTAGGGTACACTGAGCTGGCCAAATCTCAGTGCTGGGGAGGCTGCAAACAGCGGGATCACTAGAGTTCAAGCTGCATAGTGAGTCCCCAAATCACATACATTAAAAAATAAATAAATAAATACAATTGTTATCTTCTTCACTTTTTCAAAAACTTCAATGCACTTAGCATTATGGTCAAATTACTGATGAAAAAGTCAAGGCTCAGAAGGGTTGAACTCCTTTCTGAAACCTAGTTTCTACAAGTTGAACTCAGTTCTGACTCCAAAATTTCCCGTCTTTAATTTCAACCATCTGTTACATTCGTGTACTTTCCAAATTTCAAACTTTCATCCTCCTTCACACTTAGAAAACAGCATCAACTAGTTTAAATCTGTCCAAATTGATCTGGTCCCTTGTGGGAAACCAAGTCAAGTCCCCACCTGCCATTCTAAGTGAGATTGCTGGATCCAGAGCTATGCATCATTTAAGATCATTAGTGTAAAATCAATAGCTGCAGGAAATAATTGTAGCTATTCCTGCGACCTTGCCCCTTGTGGTATTTCAACCTTGAAGGTTATTTAATTAAAGTCCAAGCACGATGGGTTAGCTGTGGGATGGTGTATAAAGTAGAATTGACACAACACAGGAAAACAACTTTCACTACTAGTAGCCTAGAGCAGGAAAAGCAGGAGTCACAATTCTTGGAAACAGAATCCCCAGCATTGTAAGAAAGGATGTCTGAATCCAAAATGGGAAGTTGTTATTTGGGAAATATCACTTGGAATGCTGCAGTAACCTAAACTCTCAGCCTAAAACAAAGCCAAATATGGGATTGATTAACTCTCAGGAGTTCATATTTGATTAAAGTCAAGTGGCCCAATGGGTATTATGCTTCTTCATATATTTAGACTGCTAAAATGAAATAAAAGAAGAAGAGATGTCTTCTGCAATAGAAGCTTATTTCTCGTGGTTCTGGAGGTTGAGTCTAAAGGCAAGAAATGAGGGTGGTGGATTTCTGGGGCAGGCCCACTTCCAAGTGTGAGACTCCTGACATTTTTATCCTCACGTAAAGTTTAGAAAGCCAAAGAGGTCTCTTGGGGTTCTTTGCTAAGGGCACTAAGGTCATCTGTGGATCTACCCTCACACCCTTTTTGTCTCCCCAGTGTTCCCCGTTTAGCATCATCATGACAACAGAATATATCTTCCAACTGTCTCAATTCTGAGAGAGCTGGTCAACTGGGCAGAGTTAGTAAATTTGAAGATTTGTCTCATGACACCTCCTTCCTAACTCCAGGTAGCAGGCTGACCTTCTACTACATCAAGGGCTTCTAGTACCATGGCTCCCACTTTCATTGGCAATGTCCAATTTGCTTTGGGTATTTTAAGATTGTTTCACAGCTTCCATTTATTTCTGCTGCCATTCTGTCCTCACAGCAAACTTTAAATTACTTAGTTCCAAACATAAATAAAGTCCTCTATTAAAATTCACAAAAGAGTACAAACATTCACTTTTATTCACTTATTGCTTCAATAAATATTTATTGAGAGTGTAGTAAAAAACAGCATGGTCAGTTGTAGCTTTTTATTAATACCTAAATAATTAAAATATAAAGCATGCTTTATTATGAGAATGAATTCTTGTTTCATATGATTAATATAGCAGACAGTTTTAGTGCCTTCTCCAACTTCCATGTATTATTTAAAATACCATGGATATAGCACAGAGGAAACAAGCCAGACAAAGTTATTTATCTAGAGAAACTTAGATTCCAGCTCTGGAGAAAACAATAAAGTGGAGAAAGAAAAGACAAAATAAATAAATAAATACATACATAAATAAATTACTGTATCTAAAAGTTCCCCTAAAAATAAAGCTGACTTATAGGATCCATGATTGCAATGGTGTGGATTGCAATCCGTAAATATGGCGGCACGTACATCACAGTGTCTTACAGATGGAGTGGGGATGGAAAACCATTATAAGGAAGTAAGAGTGAAGATTCACCCTTTCCTTGAATCCTTAAGACATAGCACTAACAAACGTTGCCCTATATGATTCCTTCTGGGACAATAGACAGCACCATCTCATCTCTAAGCCTGCACCTCTGTCATAGAGCCACTCATGCAAATTATCTATTGTCAACTTGAAAAGAAACTAAATTTCCTAAACCTTGTTTCCCTGTGGGAACCCACTTACAATTTCCTGGATGAAACCTGAGAACTCTAAGACAGAGAAAAGAGCTACCATTTCCTTCCACTTGTCTTTTTAAGAGAAAAAGAAATACTAAAATCTATGTTACAAAATTCAAACCAAGATAGAGTAACAATACAGTAGTTATCTTCAAAGTAGTTGCTGAGATTAAAGATGTAGGCATGAAAAATTGATCAAATAGAAACACAAACTTTCTTTTGGGTGACTTAACAGAAATTAGCATAACACCTGTTTTAACTGTAGTGTGTGTGTGTGTGTGTGTGTATGCGCATTTCTTTTCCTTTCTTTTTCTCCTTTCCCCATCCCAGTTTCTCTTTCCTTTTGAACAAGTTCTTCCTATTTCCCAATATCTATTGTACATTATGGCTTTTATTCTCTCTTTCAGCTTCTTATAGCAAGGAGATAATAAGATGTTTACACATGCCAGACTGATTTATTTCACTTCAACTAGAGCATGTTCTCTAGTTGCATTCATTTACCTATAAAAGCCTTGAGTTTATCTTTCTTTATAGTTGAGTAATACTCCTTTGTATAAATATACCACAATGATTTTACCCTTTCTTCATTGATAGGCATTTTGAATTGTTTCCAAGATTTAGCTATGGAAATTTTTCATTGCCGTAAATATGGTGGCACGTACATCACTGTGGTGTGATGTTTTTAATTCTTTTGGGAAAATACCCAGCAGGGAAATATTTCAGTCTAATGGGACTTCTGATCCTAGTTTGTTGAGGAATCTCCACACTGACCTCCATAGTGATTGCACCAGTCTACACTCTATCAACAATGCAGAAGGATTTCTTTTTCCCAGTGCTCCGCCAGCATTGGTTGATTTTTTTCTTTGTTACAGTCATTCATCATGGGGTGAGAAGTAATCACAATGATGCTTTAATTTGTATCTCTTAAATGATCAATGAGATGAATTTTTTCATATATTAATTTGCTATCTCTATTTCTTCATCTGAGAAATATGTATTCATCACAGATGACCATTTTTGGATTGGGGTTTTAAATTTAGGGAGTCTGATTATTTTCAATTCTTCATATGTTCTAGACAGAATTCCTTTGTCTGAGGGACTGTGGGCTAAATTTTTGCCCCACTCTTTGTGTTGTCTTTTTACTGTATGGGTGATTTCCTTTGCTGGTCAAATATTTTTCATAAGATTTGATCTCAGTTGTGGATTGCTTGGAGTAGTTTCTATGCAGTTTGGGTTTTGTTCATGAAATATCTGATTATATTTATGTCTTCAGATAAAAACTATACAGAAAACCAGAATAAAATGTGTTTACCTACACCTGATAAAATCCATTTATTCCAAGCCAATATCCAGCATCATACTACATGGATAAAAATTAAAACTTTCATCCTGAAATCAGGATCAAGATAAAGATGTCCCTCTGTCACCACACCTATTTAATAGAGTTCTGAAAAAAGTAGCCAGAATAATGAGATAAAAGAAATAGGAACAGAAAGGGAAGAAGTAAAATCATCCTTATTTTCAGGTAACATGAGATTTTACATAGAGGACCCCAAAAACTTCACCAAAAGACCTCTAGATTTAATAACCAATTTGTGGAGCACAGCAGTATATAAAGTCAACACTCAGAAATAACCAGGATTCTTAAAACAGGCAACTAACTCACTGAGAGAGAAATTAGGCAAGCCAGACCCTTCACACTGTCATCCAAAACTAAAATGCTTAGTAGTCAACCTGCCCAAGGAAGTAAAAGATCTACACATTTAAAATTAAAGTACTTTGAAAAAGAAGATGGAATAGGATATCAAAAAAAAAAAAAAAAAGGAAAAGACAACTCTTGCTCATAATGGGAAGAACCGGTGATGAATATGGCCATACATCAAAATTGTTATAAAGAGATAATACACTTCTGCTTAAGAAATAATGTAGATGGTAAAACTAGAGAAAACATTTCTAAACTTCAGAATTTGGAGTCACAGAGGCTTAAAAGCAATTCTTGCCAACAGAGACAAGTCAGAAGGTGTCACCCATTCCTGACTTGAAATTATACTACAAAACCACTGAGATAAAATCAGTATGTTACTGGAAACAAAATAAAGCTGAGTTTCAGTAGAGCAGATTAGAAGATGCAAACAGCTACAAACACATTCAGCTGCTTTATCTCTGGCAAAGAAGGCAAACATGTTCACTGGAAGAAAAATAGCCTCTTTAATAAATGGTATGGAGTAACAGGCTCTCTACATGCCCCCCCCCAAAAAAAAGGAAATCTATGCCTATCATCACATACTAAAGTCAAAATGCATCAAATTTTAAAACACAAACACTACATGTAAGTGTTTTTGAGCAGACTCTAAAGGACAGAGGAATTATTCCTCCCTCATCTGCTCACCCAGTTACATATTTTTTTCTCATTGCTTGACACTGTTTCATGACTAGGAAGAGCTTCTCATCCTTTATTGATATTACCAGGCAGATGGGTCCAGGTGACATCAAAGACACCTGTATAATCCTGGATGTGCGCAAGTATGAGGAATATGCAAGAACTTCAGCTTCTTTGTTAAATTGGACATTTTCTGGTACTTTGCACAATGTGCTTATTTTTCACACTTTTTAATATGTTATGCTTTTACACTTATGGGAACTCAGCTTCTCTTACAGATAATCCTATTGATTCTGGAAGTAGGAATCAATAATCTTGATTCCTTAAAGGATCATAATCTTAAGGGTGAAATAAAAATTGATTTTCTAATGAGCAAGATTTAAAGCCACTGCTAATGAAGGTACTAGAAGCAGGGGATAGGGGGAATTCATGCCATGCAATGGGAAAAAAAAAACAGTGATTTGAATTATTGGCCAGTTATCTGGAATCAAATGTCTATCAGAAACTTGAGAGACCATACTGAACTGAGGAGAATTAAAAGGTGTGGGGCTATAAAACTGTTTAGTTCTTAGCAAATGCATCCAGGCACACATAAAAAGAGGAAAATGTGCAAAAGTTGACATGGTCAACCGGAAGCTTTCATTTTTCATTTTCAAAACTAAAACATCTTTGCAATATTTTTCCTTCTAACAGGCAACTAAATCTCAGCAAAACTGTTCAAACCAAATTTTCTTGTCTCTGGAATTTAATCAAAGAACTGGAACAATTTGAGAAGCATTCATAGGAAATCAAGAACCCCTCCCCCCCAGAAAAAAAAAAAACAACCCTCCAGTTCCTCAAGTCCAGCAAGAAGGCTGGAGACATGTGACATTTTATCAGAGTCTACTTTCACTCTGTCTCTGCAGTATCATAGCAGTCTTAAAAATCAAGTCTTGGAACCATAGATCACTTTCAAAAGCTTTATTCCCAGACCACTACTTGGAGATCACAAAGACCTGTTAGAGCCCCATTCAAATGCATGGCTAAAAGATTGGGTGTGGCAGTGTGTACCTGTAAGCCCAGCATTTGGGAGGCTGAAAACAAGAGAATCACCATGAATCTGATGTACATAGTGAGTCCTATAGATGCTGTACCAAATACATTTTAAAAAGACTTGGTTGTTACTTGAACTGACTCAAAACTGATCCAATGAGAAAAGTGTATTCAAAAAATTTGAATGGAAACTAATTGGCTCCAACTGTTTGCAGTGCAAGACACCTACATCTATGGAGAAGTTGGAGACAAATGAGACCTGAGATAAAGATTTCAAAATAATACCTAGTGAAAAAGATGCTCATGAGGGTTGTGAAAATTCTAATGTGTTCTTTATAAACTAAGAAGAGGGCTGTTGCATTGGGGCCTGGGAGATATCTCAGTGGAATAAGCGATTCCCTGGCAAGAGCAAGGTCCTGAGTTCAATCCCCAGCTCATGAGAAGCCTTGTGCCTGTGCTTAGGTGGATCTCGAAAGGCATCAAACTCTAATCTCAAAATGTCCTTGCATACCACAGGACAAAGGAAAGGAAGCCTGAAGCATGCTGGTAAACTGCTAAGGCTTATGTCTTGTCTCACAGCACAGAACCTTTCAGCAGATGGAGCAAAACTTATAGACTCCAGATCCCTAGAGAAATTTCTGACAAATCCTGAACTGACTGCTGAGTGAGCAAAGCATAGAGTTTATGGAAACTCCTGAAAGGCATACAGATTCAACAAAATTTGTTCATGAAAATCATTAAAGAAATAGTGGCAGCCGAAATAACAAAACAGCAATAATAAACGCTGAGAAGGAGAGTTTCAAGATTCAACTCTGATTTCAAAAGTTACTGTACTGGATAAATTGTCCAGTTTTCAATGAAAATTTTTAATCATATAAAGGAAGAAAAATAGGTGAATTGTACAAGGGAAAATAGTCATTTAATACTGGCACTGAAAGGTTCCAATTCTTGAACTTGAGAAACAAATGTTTTAAATCAGTTTCTATGAACATATTCAAAGAATGCAAGGGATATGAGCATGAAAACCATGTGAAAGGTAAAATTGGTGTCTTACCAAAACTGAATATTAGTAATAGCGACATGTTAGAAAGAAACAAGCAAAATTATTCAATTAAAAAGTTAAAATTAAAAGGAGATATTAAAGAGAGAGATCTAAGAACAGATTTGAGGTTGCAAAAGAATCAACCAACTTTACAGCAGGTCATTTGAGATGATCCATACTGGGAAATAGAAATCAAAAGAATGAAAGGAAAAAATACATAGAGTCTCTTTAGAAACTCTGCTCTTTTTGTTTTCTTTTCTTCTTTTTTAAAAATGTATTTGGTACAGTGTCTCACTGCATGGCTCAGACTCCTAGTGTTCCTCCTGTTTTCAGCTTCTGCAGTGCTGGGATTACAGGCCTGTGCCACCACATCCAGACCTGGTTGCAGGCTCAGCATGCCCAGGGGCAGGGCCAGCGAGGCATGTGCTGCCAAGGATTGAACCCAGGTCGCTCACCAAGCAGGCACTTGGACCGCTGAGCTATCTCACTGGCCCAGAAACTGAGCTCTTGACTGTGTCCTCTGTACCTTCTGAGTTACTACAGTGTTGGAAAAGCAATGACAGTGGAAAAATCAATGTGATCCTACAAACTGACCTGCAGTCTGTTTGAGACAAAACAATGAGAACCCATTGTACTGGTCAAGAAGACTTGGCAACATTTGTGCCTTCAAGATCTGCTTCATAATCCTTACCTCAGCATTCTGGGTTAATGAGGAAACAAGATGCAAAAAGGGGAGAAACTAGTCGAAGAGCAAAAGAAGTCCCATAGTGCCACAGCCTTAGCTCAATCAGCCTTAGTGTGTTGGCCTGTCTAGAAAAATTGACCCCTGTCTCCATTTCAGCCAGACCACACTTCTTCTGGATTCTAACAGCCAAGAAATGTAAGACAATGAAATCTTCTTCTGTTCCCTTAGGAATTTGTGTTCTGCAGTTGTGACAGCTTAAGGGTCTCTGGCAAGACATATATGGCTTTTCCATTTAGACTTTTAAAGTAAAGTCAGACCACAAGGGTTCTGCTTCAATGAATGTATCAATGGGTGAATGTGTACCTCCAAAGTGAGTCTGTTATAAAATCCTCATTGGAAAGCTCTTATGTATGTGTGTCTCTCACCATGTGATGTCCTAGAACAGCATGCAACTCAGCAGAATCCCTGCCTGTAAGAAGGTCCTAACCAAAAGCTGAACAGATACTGATATCACGCTTTTGGATTTTCCAGCTTCCAGAACCATGAGCTAACTAAACTTCTATTCATGATAAATTGCCTGCTCTCAGTATTTTGATTCAGCCACAGAAAATAGACTAAGCTAAATATGACACTGGAAATGAAACTTTATTTAACTAAAAAATCTCCTTGTTGCCATAGAAATGACTTTGCTTTTGACACTGCTTGGGCTGTCAAAATATCCCTTGCTAAATAAGGAAGGGACTAGTTTGGGAAATTTTGAACTAGCCGCTTTGCAGTATATAGAGACAATTTCAGGGGAAGTAGAGAGAGTCTGTGAACCTTTGTTTGTATTTCAAGTTTCATTTAAGCTGGGCATTTAAGAGATTTCTTATCACAGGTAATATGAATGCCAGAAGTGCTTACCTAGATGGAAATTCAAGCAGATGAGAGGGACCAAAACAGAAACATATGTGGAAAGATCTAGATGGAGATGGGAATTAGAGTCCTGGCATGCATCCAGTGCTAGGGTTTGGGATTTTAAGATTGTAGTGTGACAATTATAGCTTCTGTAGAACTGAGCTTTGCACTCATAAAAATGAGAACAAAAAGGCAGACATGCCCGATTTCTGGGCAGAAAAGATAACAGAAAACTACTGAGAGAGTTTGATGGTGCTCTCCCAATGTTTGTCATTTTGTGCTGTGAAGTTGAAAGAGATGGTTTCCAGACCCCTGCGGAAAGTGGGGTACAGTCTAACTATTTTCTCAGAGGGAGTTTGCCATTCCAGGCTGCACTTATTTATGTGAAAACTGCCTCAGCCATTCTTGAAATATTTATCAGGTTCCAGGACAGACTTTGTAAGTGGTTAGAGTGGAAGAACAAGACCAAGGATTTCAATATAAAAATTACTGTACAGCAAATGCAAGAAACAGATGTGAGATCACCAAAGAAAGGCTACTGAAACTTGATCTTAATGCTGGTGTGTGTGACATTTAATGTGGGTAAACAAAATGAACATTGATCAATCAGTGTGTTCTGTAAAGCTAACTAGCTAGAACCAGCCTTGAGTTTTACAGCTCATAACACATTTTCCACAACAAGTAAGCTATACATTTTCAGTGACCTTGGATTTATTTCTGCTTAGGTCATTAGACACTGCCAGGGAGTTTTCTCTGAGATTTAAATTGACAATAAAATTTGCTGTCACTTCCAATGCTAATGGGATTCAGCTGTAACGTCACGGTTTCATTTAACTACATCCAAAATTCAGGTTTCGTAAAGAACAGGACAGAGTGCTAGTATTTTGTTATTGCTCTTGCTTTCATCATTTTCTACAGCACAATTAAGTGTCCTGATTCATACAAAGGATACCAAGTTCAGAGGCAGGATTATAAGCTACACCTACACTCGACAATCAGGACTCAAATGATGTTTTTTATTTTTATGGGGATTATCTTATTCTCTCTCCTACATTCACAGCAGCTATTTGTCATAGCCTAAAGTCCATTTTAAATATCAAATATATTAATGAACAGACAAGTGAATTCAATCATGATTAAATTATAGGTGAATGAGTTAACTTTTGGTCTATTTCATTTTATACTGCATTCTTCATATAATATAGCAAATATTTCTTGTGTATAATGTTGCTTTGTCCCCATTTTACTTAGCATTAAGTCAGAAACAATTATTATATAGTTGTATACTAATAAAGTGTATTGAATATTATATATAATCTATAACATACAAGGTACAATGTTCTCTTTTTTTGGGGGGGGGGGTGGAACCGGGGATTGAACTCAGGCCCTTCCACTTGCCAGGGAAGTGCTTATTCCACTGAGCCATCTCCCTGGCCCCTACAATGTTCTCTTGAATAATTAGTTTAACTTGCCTGTGTTACCTCTTTGAGTTTAGGATAGTTTTAGTTTTTATTATTACTAGTGACACTAGGAATATGTTATTCATAAAAATAAATGTCATTGTTAACAAATGCATAATAATACAATAAACATACTTCTATTTTCAGATATCTGAAACAGCCCTATTGCAAAAATAGATCTTCCTGCTTTTTCAAGGTTTTTTTTTTTGTTTGGTGTGTGGAAGAAGTTTGTACGCTTAATTTTTTCTCCACTGAACAGTATTTTTTGCTTTTCATTTGTTTTCAGTATAATTTTTAACTCTTTTCACATTATATACATTGTAGTACCTGGAAACCGTTAGAGGTCATTACATGCTCTGGAAGCTGCTTTTAAGATTGAAATTTAGACAAATGGCTTTTCCCATAGGCCTGGCTGACTTCCAGAGAGAAAATTACTTGATGAGGTGAGATACAATTTAGAAAGCAGGTATTATTTGAGTTGACACATTTTATATGTGTATCAGTATACTAATTTGCCAGAGAAAGAATATATTTTGGATATCTTTTTCCCAACAAACATTTCAGAAACTTTTTCTTACTCCTATATATTAATGTTATTTGCAATAAAACCCTCTTCACTGTGGAGAAACTATTTGTCTCTGAATTAATGTAATAACCTAGAGGCTTTTAGACCATCAGTGCTTACTATGATTACATGTTCTTCCCTCAAATACTGACTCCATATCTAAACCTAAAACCAAGCAAAATGAACCTGAACTTCAGTATGTTGGATTAATTAAAAGCTACATGTCTTGTTATTTTACTGTTTTTACATAATGATCTCAGATATATGAACCAGTTTTAATTTTATAATACATAGGCTAGTATGGGAAAGCCAATGTATAAAAGTTATAGGGACTATTTTCTAAATCAAAACCATTAGGTTTGTAAGTCCCATCCAAGGTGGGTGGCAAACTGAATGTTCATGGCTATGTAACTCTTCAGATAATTTTTAGCCCCACCATGTATGTAATTGCTGCATTATAACACATTACATGGTGCTTTGAAGACTTCATTTTAATAATCTATTTCTCTCATTTGCTGGTCATCTCCTTCAGGAGATTAATTTTCTGTTTTTACTGCTATGTCATTTTATATTTATCATCATTTATCTTGAATATAATAAAATACATATGAAAATTTAAGCAAATCAAATAAATCTAACAATGACTGGTACTGATGGCGTGAGACAGTCTACTTAAAGCAACAGCAGGTGACACTTCAGCTCCTCCAGTGTCACCGCTGGACAATTGCAAGGATTTGTTAGTTTCCTACAAGAAAATGGAAAGAGGATTTAGAAAATAAGAACAAGAGATTATAGCTGAGATCAGGTGATAGACCATGTCTGATTGGGAAATGACCGGAGAACAAGAGTAAGGGTGTTTATTTATGCCATTGTAAATTACAAAACACAGGGTAGCCTAGTGACTAACAGCCCACAGTGTCCAGGCAGGATATTTTTTCTCAAGACTGAGGTGGCCTAATTGCTTTAGATAGTGAGGCTTCATCCTGTTCTCCCACATGTGGTCAATGGTTCCCAACAAATAATTACTCAGGAGAAGGGAGTTATGTTAGGCAAACTTACCCAAAGAATGAACCACATTTTATCTTTTTTAATTTCAAAAGTTTAATAATAAAACAAATCTAGCTACATATACTAATTATAATATCAGTATTGAAATGGTAAACCACCACTAATTCAGGACACAAAAATTGGTAACCCATTCATATTAAACAAATGCTAGATTTTAATTAGTAACCAAAATCAAGAATGCATTCTTCAATAGAAACAAATTCCATTAATTCCAAGTTTGGTTTACAATTTTATGGAACTAAAATTAAGAAAAAACTAAAGATAAGCTTCTTTCAGGATCAACATCTTTCTAAACAATGAAAAGCCAGCATCTTCTGTTAGTTATGTGTAATGTAAGCAATAGTTTCTCCAATAACTTTGTGCCTGTCTTCACTTAAAAACTAAATCCCTTGGGGCTGGGGAGATGGCTCAGTAGAATAAGCACTTGCCTGGCAAGCACAAGGGTCTGAGTTCAATCCCCAGTTCTGCCAAAAGACAAAACAAAATTAAATCCCTTTCACTGTTAACATCTCTGTATTGTGATTATTTATGTGTGTTTCCTTTTACAGGTAAAGTAGATAGGGATGGTTGAGCTTCACTGGGGGGGTGGAGCTTAAGTATATTAAGGAGTTCCTGCTCCAATTTTATATGATTTAACAATATAGGATGGCCATTCATCTGTCCCAGACATCAATGAGTGCTTTTGTATTCTACCTCTGTTTTTCACAGACTCTGCAGTTTTTCATATGTTGACTCATTTTCTTCCTCATTATCATTTCTCCGTCTGCAATTCACCCACTCTTTAATCCTCTCTTCCGAAAAGCCTTATTTAGAACATAGGGTTGGTCTCAAGAATTACCTCTGGGAGTTTCCTGTACTTCAACAAATTGGGGTCAGAGAAAAACAACAAAATTGCATATATTAGTGTAATATTCATATAATAAATTAGGTCCCCATTTGTAAACATCCTATTTTCTCCATAGCAGAATATACTAAAAGAGTAAATAAAATTCAAATGGTACACTTGATATTGTGAAAGTCAAAGGATTGTTCAAAAGGAAAGAACAAGTGGGATGGGGGGAAAGCAGGGAAACAAGCAAGCAAGCAATAAAGAAAAAAATATATACATACATACACAAGATAGCAAACTAATTGTGCTGCTAATTTCTATTGGTTTACTGAAATGAATACCTAATGCATAATTGTTTAATCAATTTTTCATGACTACATCTGGTAATATGAACAATTACTTTGAAATTAACGATATCCACTATAATTAACCATTGTTAACTTCCTGTCATCTTGTTTTAAAATTTGGTATCATTTTTATTGGCTACAGACACGCACCACCACGCCCAGTCTCAATTGCT
This sequence comes from Ctenomys sociabilis, assembly GCA_004027165.1. NCBI lineage: Eukaryota > Metazoa > Chordata > Mammalia > Rodentia > Ctenomyidae > Ctenomys > Ctenomys sociabilis. Next base: position 14,124 of record PVKA01014631.1, read on the forward strand.
GTCTCAGCATGCCCAAGGGGCAGGGGCAGGGCCGGCACCACAGGCCCTGGGATGGTAACCCTGACTCCTACCCTGTTTGCAGGCACTTTAATCCACTGAGCTATTTGGCCGGCTTTTAATTTGTACTTGCTTTAAAAAAGAAAAAAGAAAGGGTTACAAAACTGACAGTCAACACTAGACACTTGATTTATACATCGTCATAAATAAATTGGTGGGTAACCAACAATGTACTTGTTTCCTCTGACTGAAATGTTTAGTACATAATGACATCAACAACAAAAAATTAAGATTTTAGGAGGCTCAGATATCAACAATGAATAAATAAATGCCTTTTGAATACTCTAGAAAATGCCTTCAGAATCCACTCTTCCTCCAATCTAACCCATCACTGACTCAAGTTCTTTTAAATTGCTGTTTCTGAAAGCCTTCCCTGAGAATTGCCTTCATGCTAAGTATCTCTTTCAATTAGTTAAGAGTTGCAAGGAAAAAAAAAATCTCTTACCTTAGCAAAGTTAATTTTAGCTATCACAAACCATGTTTAGAATGCAAAATTTTAATGAAGGCTGCTGCTGTGAAAGGCAGGAAGTGCTCTATAGGGGAGAAAAGTACCTGAATTAAATTCCCTTTCATGACCTTGAGAAGTGAATTCACCTCTCATAATCTCAGAATCTTCCTCGCTAAGGCAGATATAATGATGGTTCATTCTTTGAATATTTGAACTGAATCTATGATTTAAAACAATGTACATAATGGTGTACAATAGCCAACACACACTAAAGTTTTTAAAATAGTAAATTAGTAGCTACTTTTTATTCCTGTTAGTATTTATAACAGTGGCTCCGTAGCTGAAATATATTTTGATCAAAGGAAAGTAGGATATGTATTCACATTCAAAAATTTACTTGCTTAAATAGCGTTTCTTAATTTGTAAGCTTTTTTCCTAATTATTTTAGTTATTTTCCTAAAACACTGAGTTCCTGCTACTTTTCTTTTCTTCAAGGAAATATTTGAATATAATAAAAATACAGGACATAGACCAAGAGAGCAATCTTAATCCAAACAATTTCTCTGTCATCATCACTTATACTAAAAGGTTCACTTTCAATCTGCTTGATTTAATTTTTCCTGGCAAAGGTAATTTGATAGAGTAGTGAGGATTATACTTTTGAGCCCCACTGTCTTCCTACTCTACTGGCTCCAACCTCTTAGCTCACCTAACCTATCTTGTTTTAGGTTCTCATCAGGCAAAGTGGAGATTATGGTACAGTCTTCATTATTATTCTTGCTGCTGAGAGAAGATGCACGACACCTAAGATTAAGGAGAAAAAAGCTGGTTCAGTTCGCAATTTGTACAGGTTTCAGTCCATAATTAGAGGGTTTCAAGCCAGAGTGTCTTAGCAAAATGGTATTGCAAGGAGAACCAGTTTATGGCAAGCAGAAGACAGTCAAAGCAAGGAAAACACAAGATAAGCCTCTTTTTTCCCCTTATACTGATCTGGGCTACAGAGATTTTGGTAGTGCCAAGCCAATCAGTGCACTGATTGAGCCATCACCCACCCTTAATCCTAGCACCCATGTTTCTGTCTATCATTGTGCAATGATTCAGTAACACAGTAGATTCAGAAACCTCTGAAACATCCCCACCTATGACTGCATGAGGTTGTTGGGGAGACATCTAGACACAGTCATAAGAGACATTTATTAATTAAAAGTACTTTTGAAGTGTGCATATAAAATTATGTGATGATTTAAATGAGAAGTATAGCAAGTTATATGTGGCAAACTTTGGGTCACAAGAGAGAGGTTAGCAAAAATTTAAAAGAAATTTTTTTCAAACTGTGAAACCATGCTTAGTATCAGATTGAGGGCTGCTTTTGACCACATCAAGGCCCTGTGTGACCATAACATGAAAAATCCCAGTAAAGTGGCAGAATAGGGACCAGAATGGTGTGGACTACAGAGTGAAGAAGATGGGAAGCAGGCGTGAGAACTCAGAAGGTGAGTAATTATTCTGAGAAATTTAACGATGAAAGGCAAGTTAATAGATATGTTTTTCAACAATGGTGTGGTCAAGTTTCTAAAATGGATTAATACTGTGTTATGTTCTTCAGCTGAAGGTAGCAATTCAGTGCAAAGAGAATCAGGCACAGGAGAAATGCGAAAGTAAAAGAATACGAATAAGTGGATTTTCTATAAAGATCAAATACTTAAGTGAATTCACCTTGGCATCTAGTGCACCAGGGAGGTGTAGACCTTTGAGATGAATCCATTTCTGACATTTGAATAAGAAAATCTGATCACAGAGGTACTTGCACTTGTAAATTTGATTAAAGTAAAATGACGTCATATGTGTCGCATTGTGTGGTTTACTAAGAAGTGAGGGCATGAGCTGAGAACAAGGGGCTAGGACACCTCTGAGAGGTTTGAAGAAAGACAAAAAGTAAAGGGACATAATTAAAACTTACATTGAGCTGAGAAATTATAGACAATCAATACTACAAAAGAATGACTTAATGTGAAGGATATTGGGAAGAAGAGGATACTGGCTTTGCAAATTAAAAGATATGTGTACTCAGGTTTGTGCCTGAGAAATGGACAGTTACTATCTTTCCATGTAGCATGTGCATTTGGTGTTATGACCCAGTTAACCTTTGAAACATTGATCTGTGTGCTTTTGGGTAATTTTTGTAGACCTGATCCTTCAGGTGGCCTAAAGGTCTATTTTTCCTCTTTCGTCAGCCAAGAAAACCACCAAAGACACCACAGACCCCAGAATCATGCAAAGAGATTCAACTGATAAGAAATGAAATGAGTTATGAGCTGCTTGCAAGTTATCAGTGGGAGGGTCCTTGTTGAATGAAAAGATGGGAGACTTGTATTGTGTAGGGTAAGGAATGAGAAACTGCATATATAGTACTTGCTCCTTGACCAAGAACTGAATTTAATCACCTAGGAACGTCCCTATCATTCATAAAACATAAAAATACTACCCTGCATGTCTATTTGATTGTTGTCACTTTGATTCTCTAATGATTATCAATACTTGTACTCAAATGGGTTTTAATAACACTATGAAAAATAATTTTGCATGTTTTTAACTTCACACATAGCATGTCATTTTGTTTTGTCCTAAAATAAGGACCTCACTTTTTTTTTTTTTTTTGTATTTTAGGGAGGGGTCTACAGGGTGATCAAGGTTTCACATCTAGATCAGACTTGCAGAGATCCGCCTGTTTATAGCTTCCCAAGAGCTGGGATTACAAGTGTACACCACCACACCCAGTCCCAATTGCTGTCTCAGCACACCCCAAGAGGGTACCAACATGGCAGGTCCAGGGATTGAACCCGAGGTCCCTGCATCTGTTTACAGCTGCTTTAATCTGCTGAGCAATTTGGCCAGGCCTTCACTTGTTTGTATTACTACCAGCAGTAGACATCATAACAACCATTTCCCTAATCAGCATAATTACTTTGAGTACTTTCTCATAAATTCTCAGTAAGAATATATGGCTTGTTTGTAGTACTCTTGTATTTTGGATTTCGTTTACAGTTGTTTCTATTTGTGATCTACTGGTATCCAATTAGAGAACAAAAGGATATTTAAAGTGTATTAGTATAATCAGTTTACTAATTGGGATATTTAAATCATTTCCCTGAATCTTCTCTGAAGTTGGCTGAACTCCTCACTTTAGGAGGCGAGGTCAGGTTGGGTGTTTGGATATCACTCTGCTTCCCTTTCTGAGTGTTATCCTAGCCCAGTCTTACTGTTCATTTAAAGAGAGATGCATAGAAGTGACTTTCCTCCTGTGTAGGGAAAAAGCCTTATTTTTAACCTTTTGGCTAAATACTGGAGGGATCTCCAGACATGTCCAGGGAAAACCAGTTTATCTCTCCAAGTCATCTTGTCCCATAATTGGTGGCTTCTCTGTGCTCGTTCCTCCACCATCCTGAGTAATCCTTCTATCTGTGTCCTTGGCATTCTTCAATTAGACTGTCATACAATGTCTCCCTTTCTAATGCTCTTCAATTATGCTTATTTTACATTCAGCTCATTTAATACCTTTCTTTCTATTTTGATCATGCCATTTTAGTTTACTTTATTATACTTTTACTATTTCTGCATCTTGATTAATTTTCTCTCTTATTGCTGAGAGAAAATGCCCAAGGCCAAAGGAAGTTTCAGTCCATACTTGGCTGGTTCCAAGGCAGCGTGGCACATGGCACAGAGGTGACAGTTCATGGCAGTAAAAATACAGCAAATGCTGTAAGAGCCAAAAGGGAGAAGAGCAAAATCCAGCCTCCTTCACTTTCTTATATTATAGGCAGGCTACTGGCTCAGAGCAAGTGTAGCAATAACACCTATAGTCCCAGCATTGGGCTTGGAATTTCAATGAATCAATCACAAATTCTAGAAGCCCAACCCATGGCTGCAAGAGGCTTTGGTGGTACATTTAGACACAAAGCATAACATGCTGATTCTTAGAAATCTGTTCCTACTTTATGTGAACTTTCTCTACTAAAGAAATAATTTAGTTACATGTAGAGTTTCACATAGTTGACTCAATGAACTGTTTTCCTGAACACAACTCTGACTGTTATTTTTTGGCATGGATCTTCCGCCACATGATTTGTGAAGTTTTAAATGGGCATTGTTTTTCACTGTAGTGGAAATGAGTAAAAATCCTCTTTGCGTGTTGAGAATGTATGTTCTAAGTATTCAGAAGCTGCCAATCAGCTGGGGTGGGCAGGGAGAGAAAAGTCACTTCTGTGAGTATCGCTGACGTTCCGGGATTCACTGGAGTTTGCAAATCTAATGAGGAGTCAGAAGTTTGCATCTGCTTTCCTTCTCTCATGTCCTGCTACATGTGTGGGAGTTCAGTGATACTGATTTATTCTTTGTCCCTTCCGTCACACTGAGGGCTCTCCCTGGGAAATCACATCACCACTTTTTAGACCATTTGGATCAACTCACAGAAGGGATAAAAAGGCAGCAATGGAAATATGCTAGGTGGAGGGAGGATGAATATCTTTCCTAAAATGCGTGACAAATAATGTATAAATTTCATTCTACACTCTACTTATTTCATTACATTCCCCCGATGACTTATTAAAAATTATTGTTTAGCCCATTTTGCAGGAAAGGTAAAGAAGATTTTGTCTTGGTCTCTACATGACTATAGCAATTCCAATAAACTTAACAGATGCTTATGTTTTCTCAGAGGGAGGCTGGCACTTCCAAGGTCCAGGTATAAACAGACTTCGTATCTGGTGACAGTCTACTTCCAAGATCACAGGTGACATTGTCCCCACATTTGCACATAGTCCAAGGAGAGATCAAGTGCTCAGGGTTGATTTACTCTTAAGGGTTCTAATCCCAATCCTAAGAGTGGAGCTTTTCCAAATGACCTCCCAAACCCTAATCTCGACATACTATCATATCTGGGGCTAGGGTTTCAACGAGAGTGTGACAAAGCTTACATATTCAATCCATTGCTCATATGTAGGTCCACTACATTGTTAAGCTCAAAGGAAGACCAACTTTCAGCATTTTTTTTTTGTCTTTTTTTATTTTTTGTCTTTTTTTATTTTTTTATTTTTGGAGACAGGGTCTCACTGTGCAGTTCAGGCTGGCCTCAAACTCACTTTGTAGCTCAGGCTGGTCTCAAACTCACAACAATCCTCCTGCCTCAGCTTCCCAAGTGCTAGGATTACAGGCCTGCACCACCACTCCTGGCTTTTAACTCTTTCCTTTAAATTCTTTTTTTTTTTGTTTGTTTGTTTTTTTTGGTGAAACTGGGGATTGAATTCAGGATCTTGTGCTTGCCAGGGAAGCGCTTATTCCACTGAGCCATCTCTCCAGCCCCTCTTTTTTTTTTTTTTAATTTTGAGCCAGATCTTTTGCCCAAGGAAGCAGTGAATGGATGATAAGCTCCATGGTGGGTCAGATTTTCCCAAACTTAGTACACATCCTTTGTATTCCCCTTTAGATTTATGAGACCTCTTTTAAGTTCTTCCTGTGCTGCCTACACTGTTCACAGGGGGAAGCAGTTTTCCAGTGAAGAAAGGTGTGATTCAAGCAGATACATCAAATACATGAGACTTTCAAAGACAACTGGTAGCCATTCACTTGAAGTTATATATCTATCTATTTATAACTTGAAGCTATATAACTATTCAGATTAGTAATCCTTATTTAGGGCTCTTTACGACTAGTTGCACAGGAATGACATGGGGATAACTGGAAGTATCAGATACTGTCCCACTTAACTCTTCTGATAATAATGGTCAACTTGTGTTTTTGTTATCTCTCACTACCCCTTACATATATTTTTTTCTGGATTCTTTCTGTGGACAAAATAACAAATCTAATACTTTAATTGAATGAAACCTAAGAAGGTTTTTTAAAACTGTTCCCTGAAGACAGAAGACTTCATGAAAAATATAGGCGACACCTAAGACAGAAAATCGGGGAGATGGGATGGTTTGGTGCACAGATCCTGAATTAGAAAACCGCTTGATGGGTCTGAGTGTTGAGACCAGAAGGGTAAAAAGTATCAGTGTCTTTAGTGATATCTACTAATAAATATTCATGGATCATCATCACGGAGAAAAAAGAATGTATGAAGTGGCAGTAAAGATAAGAAGGACAAATCTGTAGTTTCGGTTCTATCCTTAGCTAACTCATTGTTTCTCAAGTCATTTACTTTCCTTTTGTAAAGAGAGACCTGCACTGATTTGTAAGGCTCCTCCTATCTCCCAGGCAAGGTGAAGCTGAGCTAAGTCTCCTTCCAGCTGGAGTGCAGGCAACGGACGATGCTGCAGAGAGTGCATCTAAGTGGTGGGAGGAGAATAAATGATTCACGAACCCAGAAAGGAAAGAAGCCAGTTTCTCATGCTTTCTGAGCTTCAAAGGAGAGAAGAGTTTCTGAAGTTGAAAAATTGTATATAAATTTGACATCAGATTTTCATCTCATAGATGTTTGAGACTTGTTTCACCAATTATGTTAGGTAAACAGTGCTAAAATACCTTGCTTGATATGTTGAGGTAGAAGATACAGGTTGGGATCAAGGGAGAAATGTAGGGGGGTTTCACTGAGTTAAGGGTTTAAAGAACAAGCCACATGGAACTGCTCTCTTGCATATCATGACCTGATACTTGCAACTGAGCAGCAGCTAGAAATTGAGCATAAAGTTTCTATGTAGTAAACAAAATTATAGACTCCCCCATCTCAAAACTTTTATTCTAATCCTATAACAGAATTATAGACTAGAACAGGAATTAGTGAAGGAATCATGATGCACACAGAGGAGGAGAGGACATACACCAGAAAATAACATCAGCTATAAATTTATGTGGTTCGTTTGTCCTAAGTATTATCAAGGACTAGAAATTAGTGCCACAATGGAATTGAAGAAGAAAGACCTAATTTAGGTTGGGTACGAAGTATAAGCTGATTCCAGAAAGGAGAGTCAGGGCAGCTGGCTGCAGAGTCGGGAGCAGAGATCAGCAAGTCTGAAGGACAGCGGGAGTGCAAACAGCCTGGGCTGGATCCAATCCAGCACAAAGAGGCAACTTTACCTTCAGATTTCACTTCCCTCCCCTGATAATGTCAGACATCACTTAAAAAGTCTAAAAAAAAATCATTTTCTTTTCAGCTACTTCCTTATCTAATGTTTTGTGTACTGCTGAACTCATTATAAAAAATATAGCAAGACAAAACAAAAGCACCTGGATCCTCTAGCAAATCAGAAGAAAAATAAGTAGTGTTATTAGCTGAATGCTATGCTCTTGTTTCAAGTGCTTTGTCTAGTTTCTTATTACAGAAAATCCTTAAATATGCATGATTAAAATTATAGTTGCTTGACACACAAAATGTCCAGCCTTTTTGTAGATATTTCCTCTAAAAATATTACTAGGAAGTAAGGAATGTTTACCATTCTGTCCCTCTGAGTTGAGATTGCTTTCATCCAAGGAGACCCCCGGTAACATAAGTCAATTCTGAAAACTGAATTTTCTTTTCTTTCTTTCTTTTTTTTTTTTTTTTTTTTTTCTTTTTGGTGGAACCGGGATTGAACTCAGGCCCCTGTGCTTTCCAGGAAAGCGTTTATTTTATTGAGCTAACTCTCTGGCCCTCCAAGCTTAATTTTCTACTGCCTTTTGTATCCAACTTTCTGGATGCTTCCTCTTGTGTCAGTAGGTTCCAGTAATAGTTGTGGCAAATTATCTGAAACTTTGTGACTTACAATATTGGAAACATACTTTCTTAAGGTCCTTATCACGAATAAAGCCAAATTCAGATTCCCTGTGTCATAGCAAGTTGTCTGCGGGGCAGTATGTCTTGGAGATTCTAGAAGAAAATCCATCTCCTTGCCTCTTTCTGCTTCTAATGGCCACCAGTAGACTTACAGTTATGATATCTCCCTCTCACCACAGTGGCCACACTGCACCCTCTTCTCACATATGTACTAAATTTAAGGTCCACTCAAGTAATCCAGAGCAAATTCTCTATCCTAAATACTAAATTTAATGGTATCATTAAAGACCCGTTTTGCATCTGTGGTAGCATTTAAGTTTTAGCAACTAAGTTCTAGTATGTTGGGTCCCATTTGAGCATGAGTTCTTCTCTCTCACATTGCTCTACTGATCTGCTGCCAGGGTGAATTATACTGCTTTTTGCTTTTATCTTCTTATAGAAAGTTTCCCCAGAATAGCTGTCTCTAACTGCATGGAATTTTCCCCAGAGAGCAGAGATTTATGAATACGAAGTGAGTCCCAGGATGGAATGAGAAGAATGGGATCTATGCTGAACTTGAAAGCAGTATTTGCACTTCTTTCTTCGCCTAAATCAAGAGAATAAGAAAGGTTCATTCCTTCCTATAATACTTACTTCTCTGCAGTTTTTTTCCTACTTATTTAGTCAGCTGAGATCAACAATAGTACAAAATTGTCACATGGAAAATTGTAGAAATAATTCATAAATTTCAAATAAATTTTGTGCAATATTTATTTCACTTATTCTATTATCCCCTACACTTGTTCATCTTTCACCGTGCCTGCTTTTCAAACTAACTTCAGTATAAATATATGTGCAGAGAAAAAAATCTTAATAGATGTACGTTTTGGTACATCTGTGGATTCAGCCATCCTCAGGAGTCTTGGAATGTAGCCCTATAGGTAGGAGGAAACATTTATAATACTTTGTCACATATAATGATATTTTTGTCTGTATTTTTCCTTCCCAATAACAGGCTTTCCTATGTCCTTCAACTCATCAGAAACATACAATAGGAGAGAAAGCTTCTTTAGTAATAGGAACATATATTTTATCTCAGTGGAGATTGTTCCCTTTAGTTGAATACACAAAATAGAGTTCTGAATGACAAAATACCCTATTGAAACTTTCTTGCAAAGACCCTCTGGAGAAAGCAGATACATTGGCTTTGACTAAGACTTCCCACATATTTTCTTTCCTAGTCTTAGTTATTTTTCTTTGTTTATAAAAATTGAAGAGCTATTCAAGTTACAGAGGTGATAGATATTCATTAAATGAGCACAAATATTTTACAGTGAAATGATTGCAGACATCCTGCAAAAAATAATTAAAGCAGGGCCTTTCCTGTGTTTCAACATCTCATAAAAATTGAAAATGACCACACAGCTATGAGTTCACAAAATCTTAGAAGAGATACACAATCAGGAGAAATATAAGGAAACCTGAACAATCAAACCTCAGAGAGATGAAATCCTAGATTAGCAACTGAGATATTAGTCCATGTCAAATGGATGTCCTCTTTTGTCTGCAGCAGCTCTTATAGGCTTTCACAGCAAGAGTTAGGGTTCTCTCGGTAGTGATCCTCAGTAAGATAGGCACTGGTGTACCTTTGCAGATATACACCTACCAATCTCCCAATTATCTCTATAGCTCAAGTTATAATTCTCCAACATTTGAATGTCCATCAGACCCATTAGAAAGAATTTTTATTTCAGTTCATCCCATGAATGTCCAGCTTGAGTTTCTTTGAGATAAGTGCCCATTAAAAGACCAAACATCCATGGATGTTAGAGTTATACAGAACTGACTGGGCCTCCTAGATGCTCAGTCATCATTATCAAGGACTTAGACGTGGAAGCCTCCTATAGGGTTGATGACAGCATAACACATATTTAAGACTTAGGCCACCCAGAATACTTACTCAGAGATCAGGTAAATCAGCCCCATATTGGAGCATTTTGAGTTCAGTGTACATCTCTCGTTTCGTCTTAGTGTCAGCATGAGCTCAGTTGTATAACAAGATACACCCGGGGACACACAGTCTGTTCCTTCGCAGAATGAGGTACCCATAGAGAGACCTAGGTAATGTGTTAAACCTTTAGCATGAGCCGAATGCTGTGTCAGCGCCGAGCTAGATGCTCTCCTTGGTGCCGTTAGATACACACGGTAAGGCTTCATTCTCATCATGTTTATTGCCCCCGCATTGCCTAGGGGGGTGATAAAACCTAGTAGGGGCCTGTGTAATTTTTCTGGCATGGCTAAGAGAATAGCCTTGAACTTGGAGATCTCTGAGTATAAAATAGTAATGGGCTATCATTCACGCCATGCCTTCCTGGCTGCATTAAATAACACTTTGGTATTTAGCCATAATTCTCAATCTGCAGCAGCTATGTCAGAGGAAAAGGAGGCGGTCATTCAGTTTGACTGCAATTTGAAACACAAATGCAGTGAAGAATAGTCTTGCTGAGCCGACAGAAATTATTATTCTAGACACAGCTCTTTTTTTCATTTGTGTAAATGTTGGATCCTATACTTAAAGAAGAAAAGCAAAAAGTGACTTTGACCAGGGAAATAGTTGTACCTCAGAGTAGCAGGGATAAGGCACATTTTTTCTTTCCTTTAATGGGATGATTTTTTTCCTGCTGTAGAAAACCATATTTGAATACAGAAAAGGAATGTGGATGTAAAGTCCTGAGAGAAGCATTGATATGCAGTCATTTCATTTCAAAGAGACATAGTGTTAGAATTCACAATCTTAAAATGGGGCAAAGCCTCTGGAGGTGGGGCTTGCCTGTCCTTGTGGGATGTCCACTCCCTCCCTGAGCACCAGGTCTAGGACCACAAGACATCCCTTCTTTGAATGTTTGCAGAGCAGCTTATTTTGATCAGCTACATAAGGTAAAAGAAGAGAAAGTGTGAGGTCTGCTGTGAGATCAAACACAGAGGATTTGTCTTCTTTGATTCCCAGGATTTGTGAACAAGGGAGCATCATTATTAATGTATAAGAGTTTCCCAATAATAATAGTAATTACAGTCCAGAGTTTGATTTGAATTCAAGTCACAGTTCCTACTTGAAAAACTCTCAGAATAATTATGATAGCTGCCTTGATTTGGGTTCCTGCAATCGTCAAAGAAAGACATTAATGTTTTTTTGTTTGTTTTGTTTTGGGTATTTTTGTATTTTAGGGAAGGGTCTACATGGTGTTCAGGGTCTCACTACAAGATCGGACTCGTAGTGATCCACCTGTTTATAGCTTCCCACGAGCTGGAATTACAGGTGTGCGCCAACACACCCAGCCTTAATTGTTCTCACAGTGAGCCCCAGCGGTGGGGCTGGCAGGGAAGGTCTGGGGATTGAACCCTGACCTCTGCACCTGCTGGCAGAAACTTTGAAAGACATTAATGTTTATAAGTTACTAGGACAATTAAATTTGGTCTATCTGTAAACTACTTAGCATATAACCTGGAAAAATTAGCATGACCTATTTCAGTATGATTTGCCTCTTTCCTTTTCTACTGTCCTTGTTTTGAACCCAGTATCTTTAACCTGTTGACAAAATGGCCTTTTAAAAATCATTCATCTGATGTTTTCCAGACATTTGATGCTACTTTTTGTTTCCACCTCCTAATTTCTTGGTCTCAACACTTGCTTCACCTAAATAAGATTTTCTACATTTAGATCCCACATTTTAAACAGGATCCCTCAGGTAAGCACCTTTGAATTTCTCTATCCACATAAAAGATGAGATTTTATAAGTGGGTTTCATTTCCTTAAAACCTTTCAATGTTCTGCTATTGCACCTCTTAAAGTATTGCTTAAATATATTTTTAAATAATTTTGTAAAGGATTAGCCTCTTATGCCAGACTGAAGGCTTTATGGAGGACAAAAAAATTAATAGACTTTTTCATGAGTAAGCTCATGAAACATTATATATCAGCAATTAGGATTTAAGAGTCAATTGATATTACGATTTGTGCCTAGGTTGTTCCCCAGGCTTCATGCAATCTTGGGGTGGCTTCTAGAGTTTGTGATTAATTCTTATTATTTTTTTTTTTTTTTGTGGAACTAGGGATTGAACTCAGGCCCTTGCGCTTGCCAGGCAAGCACTTATTCTACTGAGCTATCTCCCCAGCCCCTGCGATTAATTCTTGATCCAATTCTGGCATTGCATGTGTGAGTGCTGCATCTCACCTTGTGCATTTAGGGTGTAGCCTAAAGAAAACATAAGGATGGAAAGAGGTGTGATAGCTGCCTCCCTTGCTATTTTCCACCACCATGAGCTGCTGCTCTGTGCCATGTGACACTCTGCCTTGAAGCCAGCCAAGTATGGACTGAAATCTCCAGTAAGTGTGAGTTAAATAAACCTTTCTTTCCTTAATTTTGAGTGTCAGGTGTTTTGTCCTAACAATGAGGGAAATTAACTAAGACATTTGAGAAATCCTAAAAAATTCAGTTATAGTTCTATTTCTTGTATGTCATTCACAGGAAGAAAATCAGTGAGCATTACCCACCTAGAGTGATACGGTATATGTATTACAGATGATTTTATGGTATCTGTATTCCAAATGATTACTGGGCTCAGCACAAGTGGTCAGAAAGCCCAGAGGGTAGAACTGTTTCTTTCCCATGGTTATTTTGAAAAATGCATTACCTAAGTTTGAGTTACTGTAACAAATTATCAGGGATTGAGTAGTTTAAATAGCAGAAATGTATTTCATAGTTGTGGAGGCTGCAAATGTAAGATCAAATCACTGGGAGATCCAAGGACTAGGTAGACTCCTTTCTCTGGTCTTCAGGGGGCTGTCTACTTATTGTATCCTCACATGGTTGAAAACAGAAACAGAGCTTTCTGTCTAGTTTCTTCTCATAAGGAACTAATTCTATGCATAAGGGCCATGCCTTCCTGACTTGCTCACAGTGATGCATTCTGGCGTGAGGATTTCACACCAGAATGTTCAGCAATTGACACATGTAACAGAGCCTAAGGGGAGGATGGATGGATATGTAGTCCATTTGTACTAGGTTGGCTGTCCTGGCAGGACTCCCACGTGTTTTCTGAGCTCAATTTTGAATAGGTTTATGCAACTGCTAAAAACAGGGTCAAAAGTTTCCAATCAGACTTTAGCTTTCCTGGTAATGTGGATTTGTCCTTAAGTAGCTCTGAATTTCAAACGCATATTTAACCCTCAGCTTTAGCTTCCTCAACATCAAAAGGTACTTCACAGAATTTGACAAAGTTAATCATAAAAGTCTTATACCTCATGCATAAACTTTCTATTGTATATACCCTCTGAAGAAGGGCTATGTATTACTATTTCTATGTGTCCACTACCTGAAAGAGTAGCTAACAAACAGTAAAAATTCAAATATTTTTAAATTAATTAATGAATTAGTTGGTCAGCATAAACTGATAACCCATATTTTAAGGCTATCTGGGAAATGAGTTTGTTAGATGTTGACTACAGGTAGTTTTCATTAAATAATATTTGATTTACATCTCCATTTGATTAAAAAACTCACTCCTATTTATAGATAATAGTATGGATCAATCCTGTCCTTTCTTTAACAAAAGATTGACCTGACCTGAAACTTCATAGACTATAAGACAGTGATTGAATTGCATGGTGAATATCAATGTAGAAATTATATCTAGTAATTATACATGCAAAATGATACAGGAGCACATGAAATGAAAATTATAATCTCCATGAACAACAGGAAATTTCTGAAAAAAAAAACGATTTTATTCTGATACTAACAAGCAGATAACCAGGCAACAAGCAGTGAGGCGATCTCCAGGAGAAGAAAACTATTAATGCAAAAATCTGTTTTAGTCATTTGCCTTTTACACCTAATGAAGCTGAAGAATTTTGGTGTAGCTAGAAGGAAGAATTTGGTTGAGGAATCTGAGGATATGAAGTTAGCAGGAAACAGAAGGGAAAGAGTCCCATACATTAAGGGTCCATATGATCCATTACAAATTTTTAAGCCATTAAAAGTACATGGATTTTTAAAAAAATTTTCACAATTATGTTCAGTTATAGCATACAAAATAGGTGGAGAACAATAACAAGAAAAGTAACTGAAAACTAGGAAACAAGCCTCCTTTAGTGAGAGATAAGAGCCATTAACCCAGAGAAGCTTAGTAGCTGGGGATGGGTATGTGGATTTTTTTTTTTTTTTTTTTTTTTTTTTTTTTGTATTTTAGAGAAGGTCCTATCAGGCGATTGGAGTTTCATTACTAGATCGGACTCATAGTGATCCACCTGTTTACAGCCTCCCAAGAGCAGGGATCACAGGTGTGTGCCACCATGCCCAGTCTCCATTACTATCTTAGCACTCCCCTGGGGCGGGACTGGTACATCAGGCCTGAGGATTGAACCCCAGCCCCTGTGCATGCTTGCAGGTGCTTTAATCTGCTGAGCTATTTGGCTGGCGCCATGGATTCATTTTTAAATGTTCAGGGAAAAAATCAGGTTGCATAGTGGTTACCATTTTGTCCAAATTTTATGTGGATCACTTCCGAGTGAGAAGAAGAAAACTGATTTGTCTAGGAACGGAAGAGCTTCAGGACAGATGGACTCCAAGCTGGAGCCTTCCCACCACAGGCTGCCTTCTTTTTTCTAAAGCAGCTGAGTCTCTCAGACAATTGAAAGCTGCAGTTTCTGATGGAGACACCCAGGCTTCACACAGCCACCAGAACCTGCTCCAGAAGGCAAGCAGGAGTCCCTGTCTTTCTTCCCTCAAATACTGGACGCTGTGTGAGACACTTCAGATTAATAAATGAGAATTACCTTAGCAAATCAACTTCAGAATGCTCATCCAGATATGCTATAGAGCAGTTATTGATTAAGAGCAGAAACATTGCCATGCAAATCAAATCCAGATTGCCTACGTCTGTTTTCAGAACTATACATAGGGTTTTACTGTGCTTAAAATAACTTTGAAAATCTTCTTCATTGGCTGCTCAAAGAAAGCCATTGTTTTGCTTTTCTTTTTCATTGACAAGAATAAACAAATCTTTAAAAACATAATGCGTCAGGCGATTCTATCTGCGGAGTGTAAGAGGATCCAAGGACTCCAGAAGGTCCTATCTGAGAGTCATTACTTTTTCATCCCCTCAGGGAAACATTCTGTAAATAACTGCCTCTCTACTTCACATGGATACCCTGGTGTCCCAGGCTGGAGCCAGGACTGGGGATAACTTCTGAACTGGGAGGGTTTGGCTGATTAATTTTCCATTAAATGCTTCCTGACTCCATGCTGAAACTTGAGGTCTCAAGCTGTGAGCTGAGAAAAAAGAAACAATCTGAATGCTTCGATGGTAATTAACATCACCAGGTGACAAATTAATACTGCGGGGCTGTTCCCATAAACAATGATAACAGGGAGAACCAGCTTCCAGCTCTTAACCTCCTGGTTATTTTTCTACAGCTACTATTTCTTTAAAGATAGAAAGATGAAGGAGGAACTGAATGTTTTCTCTGTAGCTGTAGGTGTGTGTGATGCCTGCAGATGCAAAAAGATCTTTTAATGAAAAGAGCTCCAAATAGAAGATAAATACATTGTCACCGGTGGAAAAAGTATGGGCTTGAGTGATACATGTACATATTACCTATAAATTTTATAAATTATAATTTTTCTCAATAAGAGAATTTGATAAGAATGCAGACTCCAGAAATCCTGTTTCTAGAGTGTTCGTAAGAAAACCCTGTAAAAGATTAAGAGATTCTGGGGCACATTTGAAGAAACTGTCCTCAAAACAGAATGTTTATCAGGGAGTTAGAGCTAAACAATTTGAGAAGTAGCTCCATTCTCTAAGGAATGACACCACTGGAAGGTAATGTGCAGTGCTCATGGGAAATGCGAATTTGCTCAAGCTAGTAATTCATATGGTGTTCAAAAGGCCAAATGTTAGTGTGATTATTATTATTATTGTAATGTATGTCATTGTTGAAGGATCCCATTATGCAGTCTGGACTCCTGGCTATCCTCTTGCTTTCAGTCTCTCTAGCACTGGGATAACAGGCATGCTTCCCTAAGCCCAGTCTCAGTGGCAGGATCAACCTGCCTTGGAAGCAGAGAGGCATGGCCTGTGGTGCCAGGGATACAACTGTGGTTCCTGAACTTGCCTGAGCTTTCCTACACAGGTGCTTTGTTCCACTGAGCTGTATCGCCCACCCTGTCTGGATTTTCTTGATTCACTAAAACTTTGTGTAAGATAATGAACTAAGTGACTCAGTGCAGAGAATTTGCAGGCAGTTCAATATTCAAGCCATGGCAGCAGCACAGCTGACTGCTTTTAACTATATATTAATGTAATCCCAATATCATTACTAAAAATTAGATGCAATTGTGTGGCCCTTGAGGAGCAGTGACTCCAGGCATTTATTGCTATGCATAGGGCAGTATGATCACTGTCCTATCTCAGTCTGTAGCCTTTATCGCAACCATCCCCTCGGAATTTCCTTCGAGTGATGCTAGACATGGCTTCTCCGTCCACCCTTCAGTTCCAAAACAAAACAAAGGCTCCTATTCCTTTTCTCAGGAAGGAGGACTGGAGGGCCATCGTCGAGGCAGAAGACTCTGGACCACAAAGTCCTCACCTAAAAAGCGTTTCCATCTTCTCCTCTACCTTGACCTCTCTCTGGAAATTTTTCTCTTTTTTAATCCCTTATCAAGAAAGTCTGATTATCCCTTTTTTTTTTTTTTTTTTTTTTTTTTTTTTGTAAATAGAGCTTGATTAGCTTTAAAAAGCCATGATTTGAAAAGCTAGAAAACATTCCATTTCCTGAGAGGTCCGTTCAGCCAGTCTTACATGCACTTTATTCTTCCTACGATACCTAAATAGATCTATCAACCCTGTGAAAATTAATAAACTCAACACATCAATTAAAGTTAGACCTTTTCTCTAATATTATTTGCAGAATATTTGCAGTCTGAGATGGATCAGTGATCAGATTGCCATATTTGTAGAATATCAAAAACAATCTTATTATTGATATCATTTTATCCATTGTTTTAAAATATTTTGGTCATTATGAGAGAGTTTTTTAAAAAGCTATCATTGACGTATTTAAAGCAATACATACTTAAATCATTACCCTAAAATATGAAGAGAGATATCAGCTTTCTGCACTAGAAATTTTGGAAAAGGCAGGCCCAAATCTTTCTAGGTGCTATTTGTTATCTAAATCAGTTTCTCTGTGTTCTATGGAACATATATTCTAGGAGGCAATGACAAGGTTTAAAACAGCATAGAGGTTCTTTCATTAAATAGTTAGAAAAGAACAATCAGTACAATAAAATCCTTTACTGTGGATGCCACAAAATGATGTGAATCTGAAACAAAATTGAAATGCTTTTCTGAAAACTCATAGAATTCAGAACTCTTTTTTCCGCAGAATATCTGGAACATGTGACATTCCACACAAACGCAAACAAAAAATAAAGACAATAATATTTTCTATTTCTTATATACTCTGATATAATAGCTTTATAATCAAAACTATAGTATATACTTTTTTTATCGAATCCTTTCAAATGTTTTTTAACATCAACTGTTTAGAGCACATAGAATACACAACAAAAATACAAAGCTTTTGGCCAATTTAACTTATATTAAAACTGTTTTCAGAATTTTATCTAGGAACACACAAATATAACATTGAATATGTGTTATATCACACATTAGGCGAGTGTGGTTTTAGTTGCATTATTGATTATCTTTCTGATATAACTTCTTCTCTATCCACATCATGTACCAGCACTGGTATAGATATTACACAGCATTTTAATTTTCTCCAGATATAGGGATAGGGTTAGTGCTATAGTTTGTGTCTAGGTGTCCCCCAAAGCTTTATGAAGTAATTGGGGTGAGCTTATACAGTTTATGATAGATTCGTAATCCAATGTTAGGGTTATGGGTGTGAGTGCTTCTGGGATTGTGGGTGTGAGAGCTACACTCATGGACAACCTGAATGCAATATAAGGAAGTGAGGCTTGCTCTCTGCCACTGCTGACACTGCTGCTCCCATTTTGCTCTTGATGTTTTGCTGTTCTCTTCCACCATGAACAGTTGCCTTCTGCCATGTGCCGCTCTGCCTTGGAGCCAGCTGAATGTGGACTGAAACCTCCACCAACTAAGAGCTAAATAAATCATTCCTTGCTTAATTGTGGTTGCCAGGTATATTCTCCCAGCAATTAGAGAAAAATAAAAGTAAATGAGACACATATGGAGAGAGAGAGAGAGAGAGAGAGAGAGAGAGAGAGAGAGAGCGAAGGAGGGAGGGAGAGATAGGGAAAGGAAGAGAGGGAAAGAGGCAGGGAGAGAGAGATCTTGAATACAATCTTGGAAACATCACTTAAGGAAAAGCAGTGCAGTAATCTTAGCACTCAGAAGTCTGAGGTAGGAGAATTGCCACTAGCTTAAGAATAGCCAGAACTAAACAAAAAGACACTTTATAAAAGCTAGGAGGAGGAGGAGGGAAGAAGAGAAAATCTAGTGCTCATGATTTCAGATAAAATATTCTACACAAATTTAAGTTATTTATGATGTAAAATTAAAACATGGACTCAGTAACGTCTTTATTTTTTATTTATTTGTTTTTTGTTTGCAGTACCTAGGATTGAATTCAGACCCTTGTGCTTGCCAAACCAGAGCTTATTCTACTGAGCTATCTCCCAGCCCCAGTAATGTCTTTGTATGAGAATTAGTTTTCTAGAAAATACAAACATTCCTTCTGTTCTGTTTTAATTTCAAGATACTTTCTTGTTATGTGTCATATAAAATAAGTTTGTTTTATAATCAATATTTTTAGGTCCAATAAAATATGCCACACAACCACAAATGCATGCATGTAATTTTTTTATATTTTATGAAAATTAAATCAAAATTTATATAGTTTATGTTTATTTTGCTTGTCACAATATTGACATCCTGTGAAAATTCCTTTGAAGCTAATTGGATATCTCAAATTGACGTATTTTTAACTCCATTTTTCTCCTGTTGATAGACATTCACTTTGTTATTGTTTTGTTCCACTATACATGTACTGTAGAAAATGTTTTTACAAGTTGTTATATATTCCAGATTTATCTATTTGAGGTAAAGATTCAGAAGTAGGATTTCTGGACAAGATACATATTGCTATGGTTTCACTTGCTCACTTTTCATGTTTTGGTATAGGTGAGATCAGGGCCAGGGAGATGGTTCAGTGGAGCAAACACTTCCCTGGCAAGTGCAAGGGCCCTAGTTCAATCCATGGTACTGCCAAAAAAAAAAAAAACTCTTTGCACAGCAATCAGCTCTCACTTGCTCTTTCACCTTCTGCTGGGTGAGAGTCAAGGACTCATGCCTACTGGGGATACAGAACAAAAGGCAACATCTTCAAAATAGGAAAGACATAAACAATAAGGTCTGTTGGCACCTTCATGGCAATAAAAATATAAGAAAATAAAGTTATTTGCTTTATAAATTTCTCATTCTGTTGTACTATGTGAAAGCACCATGCATAGAATAAAATATATGTGCAGTACACAAGTCAATGTATTTCACTGGCTTGTTTTCTTGAAAGAATGAAACAATTCTAACTTCTACTATCAACATAAAAGGACAGCCATATTTTTCGTCAATCATTCCAGCAGTTGACAATTTTATGCTTTAGTGAAGTCATCTATATCTGAAGAAATAAATAATTGTGGTGTAGTATTTACTTAAGTTTTGAAGACATTTCTTCACACAATAAGACATTATGAATATTTTCTGAAATCCTCAGTTGGTATCTTCTATGCAATTTTCTGTTTGTCTTTTCAAACTCTTGTAAAAACTAATTGTACGTGATATGTGTAACATTTTTGTCAGCAGGAACATATTTGTACCAAATCTTTGTCTGTTGCCATTACATATGACAACTTTTGCCACACATCAAATGTTTTTGGCTGTAATTTTATGGCTCTAGGGTATCTAAGTATGATTATTTTCTATTACATATTATTTCAAGATTTCAGTTGATTTTATTTTCTTTATTAAGGTTTTAATTTCATTTGCCACTTATCTGGTATATATTAAAGCATAGTTTAATCATTATATTTATCCAGTATGTCAGTACCAATCACTATATTTGTTAATCTTCACACTCTTTCAGTTGAGCTCTCAGTTGTATGTAACTACATTTTCTTATATGCAGAGAGATAAGATTTGAATTATCAGTGAGGCCAGGCAGTTGAGCACTTCACAAACAACTGTTTTCTTTATCACAAACTTTTGATATTTTATGGAGAATTTCAGTAACCATGAAAGAGTTTTCATTTTTCTTCCTGACCTATCTGTTCTCAAATATTTATTCTGTCATGGAACTATTAATAAATTTTCACTCCTGTTCATTATAGTTCTGGAAACATTAAGCAGAGCAATTAGACAAGAGAGAAAAATAAAATTAATAAGAATTAGAAAATAAGTCAAATTATCATTATT
This sequence comes from Ctenomys sociabilis, assembly GCA_004027165.1. NCBI lineage: Eukaryota > Metazoa > Chordata > Mammalia > Rodentia > Ctenomyidae > Ctenomys > Ctenomys sociabilis. Next base: position 34,874 of record PVKA01014631.1, read on the forward strand.
TACAGGTAACATGATATGCTGAATAAAGGACTCCAAAAACCCCACCAGGAGTCTTGTAGATTTAATCACCAAATTCAGCAACACAGCAGGATACAAAGTCAACAACCAAAAATCAGTATTATTTTTGTACACAAAGAATGAACACTGAGAGAGAAATTAGGGAAATCATAACTTTTGTAATAACATCCAAACATACGAAATACTTATAAATCAATCTCTCAAAGGCTATAAAAGTTTTATACAATGAAAATAATAGTACTTTGAGAAAGAGATTGGAATGGATGTGAGAAAATGGAAAAATATTCCACACTGCTGCATAGGAAAAACCAACACTGTGAAAATGGCCATACCTCCAAAATTGTTATACAGATTCAATGCAGTCCCAATTAAAATACCATTAATATTGGGTTGGCAAGATAGTTCAGCATGCTAAGCACCTGCTTAGTCAAGTGCAGTGACCCAGGTTTGATCGTTCTTCACACATACTGTCAGTTCCACCCCCAGAGCACACTGAGACAGCGACTCATTCTGGGCATAGTGACACATACCTGTAATTCCAGCACTGGGGGAGGCTGAAAGCAGGAGGATCACTATGAGTCTGAGCTGCATAGTGAGACCCTGGATCAAATGCATACATGGGAAAAAATAGCACTACTATACCTCAGAGAGCTGGAGAAAAATGTCCTCAAATTCATTTGGAACCATAAGAGAACAAGAATGTCAAAAACAATCCTGGGAAATAAAGGAAGGCAAGAGGTATCTCTGACCTGAAATTATACGATAAAGCTACTGTGATACAATCAGTATGGTACTGGCATAGAGACAGCCCTGAAGATCAATGGAACAGATTAGAAGATGCAGATACAATTGAAAACACACTCAGCCACCTTATCTTTGCCAAAGGTGACAAACAGGCTCACTGGAAGAAAGATAGCCTCTTTAATAAATGGTGTTGGGAAAAGTGGCTTTCCCTATGCCAAAGGCTAAAAGTGGAACCACACCTATTACCATGTACAAAGTTATAGTCAAAAAGAATTAAAGATTTACACCTTACATATTAAAACAGAACACTAGGGATGGGGAGATAGCTCAGTCCAATAAGTGCCTGCTTGGCAAGTACAAGGTCCTAAATTCAATCTCCAGTAAGAAAGAAAGAAAGAAAGAAAGAAAGAAAGAAAGAAAGAAAGAAAGAAAGAAAGAAAGAAAGAAAGAAAGAAAGAAAGAAAGAAAGGAAGGAAGGAAGAATTTAAAACAGAACACTAAATCTTCTGGAGGAAAATGTAGGTGAAAATCTTAAAGATATAGGGGTAAGTAGAGAGCTGATGAATGAAAACTAAACTGTATAGGAAATACTTCAAAGAATCAACAACTGGGACCTCATCTTTTTGAAAATATTCTGAAAATTAAAACAACACTTAGATCCCATATCATTCCAGAAAGAGTGGCTAGCATCAAATGCTGGTGGAGTTGTAGAGAGAAAGGAACACTGTGGCACTGTTTGTGGGAGTGGAGACTGGTACAACCACCGTGGAAATCAGTGTGAAGATTCCATTGAAAAAATTAGCATTGGAGATCCTGTTGAAGCCAGCTATTCCCTTCCTGGGACTTTTGTCAAGAAGAACTGAAAACCTCATCCCACAATGATATATCTGCACCCATGTTTATAACAATGCAATTTGTCATAGCTAAGTCCTTGAAACAACCCAGATGCCATCAACTGAAGAACAAACAAAGATGTGGTATTTTTACACAGTGCAGTATTATTCAGCTCTAAAACACGATAACTTTGAGTCTTTTGTCAGTAAATGGGTGCAACTAGCAAACATACTCTTAAGTGAAATAAATCAGATACACATGTACAAGCATCATATATTCTCCTTAGTGTGAGAACCTGAAAGAGAAAAATGGAATCTAAAAGGTATGGAAAAGGGAATTAACCTATTCAAAAGGAAATAGTTACTGAGTTGAGGAGGACAGGAGAGAGAGTAGGGGAAAGAAATTTATCTATTTATGTAAGCAGGATGGTTTGGACAACTGTACTGTGGATTTCTGCTGGTCTATAGAAATATGAGGCTAATGTTTTCATTTATTTTGTCTCCTTTTACAAGTGTTTGTACTTTTTTCTTTCCTTAACTTCTTATACATTTCTTTCCTCTTTCAATTTTGCATGCATATATCTGGTAACATGAAGAACTGGCTGGAAGACAACACTATGTATTACAGCAAATACTGTGAAATTCATATCACTTTAAGTGAAATTCTGCAACATTTGTAGTATTTTCTAATTCTAATTTGTAGTTTCTTTAATTTTTTTTACCTTACAAAGTTATACATAAACAAACAATTAAACATAAAAAAAATATTCATCGAGCACTTTAAAGGAATCTCACTGCATAAAGAACAAAGACTAACATATATATTTTTAATGCAAATAAAGTAACTTGTGAATGGTAAAACTATCCCAACTCTCTTATGGATACAACTATGAAACAAAAGCACTACACCATTTTACCTCAGTGGGTTTAGAAAAACATAAACTAGGTAAAGATTTTCATTTTTTAGATATAAAGTGAGACTAGATATAAGATTTTTGCATAAGATGATGCATATCATCTGCAAAAACAACAATTTATTCTTAATTCATTACAAGTAGCTGAAGATGGCTTTTATAGCTCTCCTGTCCTTAAACCAGCTCACAGCTTTTCCTTAACTGACCATATAGTAAAACTTCTCCACAGTCAGTATGGAAACATTCATGCATGTAGCTCAGTGGCTTAAAAATTCTGTCTGGCATGTGCAAGGTACGGAAGTACTTTAAAAAAAAAAAGAAAGAAAAACATGAGGTCAGGTGGCTTTGAGACATAAACAAAAAGCAGTGTCTATTTTCCAAGAGGAAAATAAATTAATTTTGTGAACAGCCTTACCTTTACAAGGGCACTCACTCTTCACACCATTAGTCTGTAAACTGACCGTATGTTGTTTTGCCAATAATGGACTTTCAGAGCTCCTGACACACAGTATGTATCAGAAAAGTAGGCTCCAACTTGTCAAAACCAAGACACCACACAGTGTGAATGGGGAAGAGCAGTCCTGCTATCCCAATGTAATCAATATGGAGATCTCTTTTCACTCTGAGTCAAGATGAAAAATTAAGTCATGCTATCAGAGAATGGCACACCTTTGGGAGTAAAAAGTTGATCTAGAGTCTTGCTGATGAGATTTACGGTGTTATCAGCATAATATTAAAGAGGAAGCACTCCAGAAACTCACCTATTAGATGTCATTATCTTTTAGATATATATTCTCTGAAAAGAAAACTTGTTTTAAATTTCCAGCAAAATCACATATGTGATAAACGGGAGAGAAACAAATATGGAGACTGGTGTACAATTTCTACAGGCTAAAAACAAATATCTGAGAATTTAATGATTTTCTACAAGAAAATATACCAGGGGATTAAACCACTTCACTTCAACTGTCAATACAAAGACCCATGGATCTTACAGGAAAATTCCAAATGATTCACATCTGCTCTTCTTTAGTTTTCCACCATGTCACACCTTCATGGAACTGGCAAAGTATCTTATGATAGTAAAGCAAATGTGCTACTGCTTAAGGTCATTTTAGTATATTCATCTTTTTTAAAGGGAGAAGGAAAATAATTAAGGCTTATTGAAAGGAAGAGTTAATGTTCAATTTTTTAATTAATCAATGAATTCCTGTATCTGGTCATCTGAGCAAAAATTTGATAACAATATATAATATCATAACCACCGTTAATTTCCTATTCTTGTTTTGAAATTCTGCACCATTTCTTTTGTTTTATGTTGCTGTTTTTGTCTTATTATTTTTTCTCTATAAAATCTGATTGAAAAAAATTTTATCAGAAAAATTCATATAACATGTAGTTAGCCATTGTAAAGTATGCAAACCTAGTATAACATTGTACTCTTCCAATGTGTCACATGAGTAATTTAGAAGATAAAAAGTATTTCATCATCATGAAAGGAGACCCTGAATCCATTAATCAGTTTCTCCTATGTTTCCAGAGAAATTTAATCAATAGAATTCATTGTGAGAAGCTGGCTAACATAGTTATAGAACCTGCAAAGTCCTATGGCCTTCGATTAGCAAGCTGGGGACCGAACAGGGTAGATGGTAAGGATCCAGTGGGAGTGCCAGAGCCCTGATCTTCTGGAAGGCCTAGAGTGCCCATCCAAGTCTGAGTCAGAAGACCTGGTCTAGCCATTGTGCCAGCTCAGACACAAAGAGAAAGGTGTGTCTTGCAGAGCCATTTGTCCTACGGGCCTTGCGCAGATTATTTAAGGCTGTTGAATTTGGTGCATGTGATGACACAATTGGATGTACAAGACCTACTATTTTATTTATTTATTTTTTTTTTTGGTGGAACCAGGGATTGAACTCAGGCCCTTGCGCTTGCCAGGGAAGCACTTATTCCACTGAGCCATCTCCCTGGCCCCATAAGATTTTTATTTTTATTTATTTATTTATTTTTTGGCAGAACCAGGGATTGAACTTAGGCCCTTGCACTTGCCAGGGAAGTACTTATTCCACTGAGCCATCTCCCCGGCTCCCCAAGGCCTACTATTTTAAATGTCACCTGATAGACCCACTCAGAACACTGTGTAACAACATATCTGACTAATCAAGGTGAGCAAAACAAACTCCCACATTCCCACTACCGCTTCTTCTGACCAAAAATAAATTCTTTTACACACAAAACTGCATGTGTATTTGTGACAGGTTGCTTAATTGTCCTAAGTGCTTGTTTATTTTTAAAATAAGTACTATTTCATGATATCATATATACTCACTTTCCCTCTTAATAAATATTTGAGTTTTCCTGTCTTCTGGAAATGGTGAAAAATGCCTTTATGAAGATTTTTGTGCATATTGGACAGTATATAGCTAAGAGTTGAATCTTTTAGGTTGTATAATTATTCTAGATTTAAATTTCTGAAATGTTACTAAGCTGTATTTCACAGAGGATATCACATTTTACATTCCCATCAGCAATGTATGGAAGCTCAAATACTCTTCCCATATCAACGCATATTCTTCATTTTAAAAAGTCTATTTGACATAAACATTCGTTGTAGATTTTCTTTATATGATATCATCTTATCTGAGAAGATAGTCTCATTTCTCATTTTTCAATATAGATATTATTTATTTACTTTTAGTTAGGTAATTGATTGATTGGTTAATTATTTAATTGCTTGGCCTTCCACTTCTAATAAACTATTACATGGAAATGCCAAAGTATGCTTTTATTTCTTGTTCTTGATCTAACAGAGGAAAAAATTAACTCTTACTGTTATTACGTTAGCTATGAGTTTTTCATAAATTCCCTTCATCAAGTTGAGCAAGTTGCATTTTATTCCTACTTTGAGCATTTTTATATAAAAAACTGTTTGGCTCAATCAAATGTTTTTCCCATAATAAGATTTTGGACAACAAAGAATAATTGATCCCAGTAGTTATGAATGATAATGGATAGTGAAGTTATTTAATATCTGGATTGACCATGAATGCAAAATTAAAGGGTAGATAGGTTTACATTTAGAAAGATAGAAAAGAAATGAAAATTACATTAGCTGGGAAGGAGTAATGTGATTAAAACCTCAAAGGCACACATAAGCATAATATAAGGAGATACCTTTTTCCTTCAGGTTTTACTAGCTCACTACATTTTTTAAAAGATAAATCCATGTAGGTATTCTAAGAACACCCTAGCTGCAACCTCAGCTGACCTCCAGTATCAAATGCTGACTCGGTAGATGTTTTCATGGCAACCCTCGTGCAAACTGTAATTTGTTGCTCACTGTGTGAAACTTATTAAGAATGAGCTGGTTGTGCACAGTGAATTCTGAGACCATGAGGGATAAAGAAGTGATTGTTGTTGCTTGAAGCCAGTAAGTTTACAATAGCAGACAAATGGAAAAGGAAAACCACAAAAATAGTCTCCATACATAGAATTGGGAAGCAGTGTATAAATAGGAAGACTATATTATAAAGGACATATGTATCATGTCAGGATAGAGAGAATTGCTTGTCATGCAATCCATTCAGTAGGCATTCAATCTAACATGCACAAGGCCAACTCGCAGAAATGACAGCTAGACATGAGTACAGAATAGTGCCTGTCTGTGCAAAGCCACAAACTGGGAAAGGTAAGCTCATATAGAGTGAGCCTAGTACAGTAGTAGAGCACAGAAGAGGAAAAAAGAGTTGTTGTAGAGAAAAGTGAGGGAAAATATTCACAATGTAATAAAAGTTTGCATTTTGAAGAGTGTAAAACGTTGTATGTAGTTTACAAAAGTAACAACTATACAAAAATTTAAATACTAACTTTTTTTTTGCAGTAGCAGGGATCAAACTCAGAACCTTGTGCTTGTTAGGAAGGTGTTTATGCCACTGAGCTATATCCCTGGCCTTTTAAATGTTAACTTATAAAGTTCATCAAGGATACATAAAAAAAACCAGAAACAGCTTCAGTGTCGAGGTTATGTAAAGATGATGAGAAATAGTTAAGAGAGGAAACGAGTGGCATTTTAAAGGAATTCAGACCACATAATGTGACAGGAAAATCAGAGGAAAATCTTGAGATGAATATTAGAATGACGCATTAAACAAAGATCAAGATGATCTGAACAGCAGCAGCTATTTGACAAGTAGGAAAATTATTTGCTCAAGTGTCACTTTGAGTCACACTCTCTTCCTCAGCAAGCGGTAAGACAGACTGTCTTTGTCAGAGTTCTTTGGGAAGGAGTCGCCCATTCTTATCAGTTATGTAGGAGTCTGAAGTTTATTAGAAGAAAACAACCCTAGTTTTATACCAAATGATTCTCTGCCTAGTCTTTTATTCATGTCTATAGTCTTCATTAGTCTACACATGAGTTCGAGACCAGCCTGAGGTACAAAGTGAGCTTAAGGCCAGCCTGAACTGCATAGTGAGACCCTGTCTCAAAAAGACAAAAAAAGAAAAATGAATGTTCATGTGTCCAAACACAATAGACTTTACTTCAAAACAGCATGGAATGGTCATCACAAATGAAAGTACTCACAGAAAAAGGCATTAGAAAACATCTATGATGAAGCCGCTGCACTGATACTCAGAGACACACTTTGAACAATTCCCAAAATGATCTTATTTCTATATACTATGAGGGTACACTTAGCGAAACTTTCTGGCAACCTTCTTAAGCCAAAAGTCAAAAATGATCATTGCCCTTTTGGTTTATGCTGCTCAATTCTTTCCATCCCCAAATCTCCCACCAGTACCCATGTACTGATAGCAAAAATAGCTATATTATTTTATTTCCAAATAAACAACAGATTTGCAAGGATGCTACCCAAAAGAGGTGACAATTATCCTCCTTATTTGAGACACTATAATGTGAGTGGCCTATACAAAATATTAATACTAATGTGCTTGTGTATTTATTTGCTATCAATAATATGATTAGCAAAAAGAGTAATCCTCTATCAGTCACTGCATGTGAGAAAATGACAGACCTTAACATTTTATGCTGATAATCCATTGCTTGCTCATGGGAACTTATTTCTTTTTCTCTCAGGCTGTATCTTCTTGGAACCCAGACACTATGACGTGAAGAAGTTCAGACTGCAATGAGTCACCTGTGAAGATTTCAGTCAATACTCAGCAGAGCCCCTAGTGAGTAAATCCTGTCAACCTCCAGTCCTGTGTGCCCAGGAGCCTTCAGAATATATTATTTTCTCAGCTCACAGACTTCCAGGCAAGGCATTAAAAATCACAAACCACAAGCTAGCATCTCTGTTGTGCCCTCTCTAAATTCATGATCCACAGACACAAAGAGAGCATTTTTGAATGGTTTTCTGTTGAGAAATAAGGTAACTAATTGAGTAATAAAAGAAGTAACTAAAATTTTCATTATTACAAAAATTCTTTATGAAAATATGCTTTCTCCAATAAGCTTTCAGAGGCCCAAGCCCAAATCTTATTTATGTTTTATATATTCAGCTCTAAGGACTATCCTTAGTGCTAGTCTTGGGCAATGGCCATTTGCTCAGTGAAATAGAAGAAGCACTACATGGACAGTATCGAAAGTCATTCCCTTAAGTGCATGTTTCCTCTCTTTATCCAATTCCCTTTACAGACTGTCAGTACTCACATAAGCAAGCGAGATAAGTTGTTCATTTATTACAGAAAATGAGACCTGTGAAAATTACATAAAGAAAGTGAACTGCAGTCTGGAGCCAATTGAAGAGGTATTTTTGTAGGAAGATTGTGGAGCTGAAAGTACTTTTCCAACAACTACTGAGACTAAAGAATGTTCTGTTTTATCTCTAACATTATTTTTAGCAATACCAGTCTCTTAAACCAGTGCTTCCTAGTAATGAGCCCAGAATCTTTCCTATTCCTAAACTTCATGGACTGTGGCATGAGTGCCCTCTCATTAACGTGAGCTGCTCCCTGTTCTATGTGCAGAGAATACAGAAGCAAATACCTCTGAGACAATAGAAATCCTCTCAGTTCCCTACTACTGTGTCTTGCAAGGTGTCTTACTTTTCTCTCATTACTGTGACAAAATGTCCAGTTCTCAAAATTAGGAGAGGAGAAGTGTATTTAGTTCAGTTTGTGAAGGTTGTAGCCTGTAATCAGTTGTCTTCAAGCAAGTGGCTTGGTATTAGTGTAACCGTTCATGGCCATGGAAACAGCAAAATCTATCAGAGCAACAGGAGGGGAGAGGAAACCTCTCCTCCTCCCTTATAGTGAAAACAGCCTACCTGCCCTACCACAGGTGTAGTACTCAACATCTCTGTGTCTTCTTCTTGCCCAGGCTAATGATGTTTACAAAGCGAGGACTCTGGACCTTTGCCAGCTTGCTTAGTTAAACTTCTAAACTTCACAAACTGACAAATGTATCAATCATTAAAACATCCTAGGGCATAAACCCCTGCTCTAGGGCATGTCCTCTACACCCTGGTATATAGAACTACAGAGTCACTTTGTTAAGCTTCTAGACTTCCCAAATTGACACAAAATATTAATCATTGCATGGGGTTTCTTCTTTAAGTGTGTTGAGGAGGCCCTGGGATGTTCTGCAGTAGAAATCTGTCCTTATACTTCTGGAGGCACTGAGCTACAGTGGCTGAGTGATGACAAGATCATGGGCCATTGATGTCACTCACAGACAAATACCAGAAGAGAATAGGCCTATAGAGTCCATGGCACAGGGAAGATGTGCTCCCTCTCTTGAAGTTGGGACAAATTTTTGATGTCATTTATATTTCAGGATTCATAAGAGTTATTTCATATACTCATGCAGATGAGTGTAACATGTCCAGATGAAAATGCTTATTATTAATTATATAATCTACATCCTAATTTTCATCTTGGAAATTTGACATTCTTCTTTATAGCAACACCAGTTGGAACTGTCCAATTACCAATGCATGAAAGTATTTTGAGTGTAAGTTTTCCAACTGTATGGTAATGAAGAGAAGAGATGAAGACGCATTTATGCCACAATATGGCCAAATCACACAACAGACTTGTAACCTAATGAAATTCAAAATATAGGTTTCCCTTTCTGCATCAAGAAAACATGTATATTAAAATGGCAAAGACAGAAAATTATTATTTATTCCTTAACCAAGATTCATAATTTTTAACTTTAATGCTGTTTGAATATCCTGCTTTGTAAACCCATTTAGTGAGGTATTTTACCTGTGGAGCTTAAAGATTTTCATAACATGCTAACTCTGCATCTCATGAGATAACAAGCATATGAGCTGCACATAATTTTGTTTAACATAAAGATTTTGGTGTCTCAGTGACTACTTAGATTGAAGAAAACTCTTATGAGGTCAAAGAACAAGTATCAGTTTTCATATACTCTGGACACTTAGCCAATGATGCTGGGTCCATGCTAACAGACTAGATAAGGCTTATTTACACAACTGTGACAATGTTTACCCACACTATATCCATTAGATGAAACCCTACATAAAATCTAAGTCAAAACCTGTAATCCACAGAGCATGACGTGAAGTCATACTCCATCTGGAGAACCATTTCAAAAAATTTTAGTTTAAGTAAAAGCAAGATTCTCCATAGTATCACACTGGAATTTAAAGCAGAAACATTTAGTGTTGAATGAAAATATGAAAAAATGTTCATGTGATAGTAATTTGTGCAAAGCGGCTAAAATCAGGATCTGAGTTTAGGAAAAGAGTCTGGCTTGGATCCAATGACAAGTTAGAATTTATGATGAATTTCCAGATGGTTGAGTAGCAGTCAGGTTGCAGAGACCTGTAGATGTTGCCTAATTAGGCACTCGGTGGGATATTAGTAAAATGACAGCAATACAACATTCTCACTGTGTAAGAGATCAACTCCTATTGTTCATCATCTAGGTAAGAGGTGTTGGAGTAGAATTTTTAAAGTATAGATCCCAATGCTCATGAGGAGAAGGTAGCTTGGGCCAAAAGCATGGTATTCTTAGGATTTCTAAGATTTATAGGTCTTAAGCTTTATTTTCATCTTATTCCTTCTCCTCCTCCTTTACCTCTTCCCTTCACCTTCTACTTTTCCTTCCTCTTCCCCTCCTTCTTCCCTCCTCTTCCTCCTCTTCTTTTTTTCTTTTCTGCCTCCTGATTATCATTCCTGAGCTCTTACTATGGCTAAGCACATGGAGAGCACTTGATGTGGAATAACTGATTTAATCTTCACTAAACCAATGCAAAAAATAATAGCTGCATTTTACAGATAAAGAAAGTCAAAGGTGTGGTCCTTAAACATTGTTCCAAGTTTCCAGGATACCAATGTTGTGGCCTGGAGTTGAAATCAGGCATGAATCAGCTTACGCTCCAGCATATTTTATCGTGGGAGGCAGCAACTACTACACAAGCAATTAAGGTGAAATCATGTAATGCTATGTTTGATATTAAAAGAAATTATTTTTAACTCTGAAAAAGAGGAATTCACCTCAGTCTCTCAAATCCTGTTTTAAATTACCATTTCTACACTCCCATTAAGATTCATCAGTTCTGTGTTTTTTTCCCTTATTCTTTGAAATTATTACTTGAGATTTAGCATTTATTTATTTATTTTATTGTTTGGTACCAGGGATCAAACTCAGCACCTTACATTTGCCAGGCAGGTGCTTATGCCACTGAACTATATCCTCAGAAGAGATTTAGCATTTATACTAAAACATCTGTTCTCATTACATTTATTTCCCTTGTACCCCACAGTATGCTAAAACACCTTGCGGATACCCCGCATTGCTGCACATTTGGGACCTGGCATATATTAAGCACTTAACAAAAACCTGTTGACAGATTAGTTATGGATTGATAAAAGGAAGATTTTTCCAATGATAGGAAACATTGTCAAGATGTCATCAAATCTCTTTTTAAAGAGATTTTTTGTACGTACAGTTTATTTGTAGTCGTTGAAGGAAATTTGGGGTGTACTGTCTTGCAAGCATAAGATGGATGCCTTAGGAAATTGTCTTTCCTCAGACTATGGGGTCTTTTTTCTTTTAAGTTATTTGTAGCAATTAGAAGACAGACAATCCTACCCCAGTGCCTATTATAATATTTTTGAAAGCTCATAAGTTTGGAGCTCAGTGAGTGATGTTAATTTTGATTCATAATCTAATATGTGCAGGATTCTGTTCAATTTTTGCTTTTCAGACCCACAGTTTCTTCATTTGAAAAAAATGGGTCCAATGACAGCTACTGTGTTGTCCCACTTTTTGTCCTTCTGTCCTGATATAAATACCTTGAAGGAGAAGATGCTACTTTTACCTCATGGCTTTGGAAAACTCATTCTATGGTTGGTTGGTTCCAAAGTAAAAAACATTATGGGAGAAGAGGAACTCTTCCCTTCAAGAAGGTTAAGCAACAGGGAGAGTAAGGTACAGCTCTAGAGACAGGACCAGGGATCAATAATTCCCTTCACAGCCAGGCCTTCAGTGACCTAATTCCTCCAGTTGGATGAATCCCTTGATGGGTTCAGAACCCTTATGATCCAACTGCTGTGAGGCTTTACCTCTGAACACTGCTGTATTGGAGATCAATTCCTCAGCATATGAATTCTGGGGGACGCTTCATATTTAATTTACTTAGCTCAACAGTTATAGATTTGCTCTATAAAAATGTGGCAATTTCTAAGTCAGTGGAGCATCTGGAGAACTGTAAGCACTCCCCAACAACTATTCATGTCATTTTCTTTTTTCCTAACTTAACTCTGATCAAAATAAGTTCATTCGACAAGTTATTCAACTCCTATGGAAAATCAGCATTTATCATGAGTTGATTTGAGAATATAAACCAAATGGTATGAAACTGTCATACTATACAGATCTGTTAAATATTTGGAAGATAAATAAATTAAAGATGTCAGACATACAGATTGCAAAGATCTGATATCTTCCACAAAAAGGCAATCAATATAATGCTTCAAAGTGATAAAACTTTTAAGAGAATTTATATCATAAATTATTTCAAGATAGGAGTGCCTGAAATACAGTGGCCATTGATGGTTTCATCTCAGGTTAGGAATCCCCAAATACTAGCACACATTATGAACAGGAAATGTGACAACTAGAGGAACTTTTAATATTTACATGAATTAGTATTGTGGCAAATAAGAGCACTAAACACTCCTAGAGTATCTAAGCTTTGACAGATTGTAGAGGGAAATAATGATGCACAGCTTACATATTAATATTGATATAATTATTTATTCCACTTAAGAACAAAAAAAGTGAACAAAGAGGAATTAAAAGATGATTTAACACCACTACCCAGTTCAGAAAACAATGAAAAGTCAGTACTAGTATAAACTTAGTATCATATTTCAGGATATACATTTACCACATGACCTTAATGGAAATGTTTTGTCCATAACAGGAAAAATTACCATGATTCTATCATTACTACTTTGTTGAGTGCATGAATGGCAGTTTTTAAACTTCTTTGAATTTCTATTCTTCAGATTTAGATTCCTGTTCCCAAATGATTTTTATATCTTTAATACAAGAGTCAGTGTGGGATTGGTGGAGAAGACAGCAATTTAAAAATGATGAAGGTGTCATATTTATGGAAACTAATTTCTCAATGTTAATTTAATTGTTATGCACTGCAAGCATACATTAATACAATTCTGAATTATTTGTTAAATCTCCTTTATTGATTGGAGGTTAAAAAATCAGTAAAATTCAAGGTAAAAGCTTTGGTTTCCATAATGGCCAGATTCCAAAGTAAAGTACTAGGCACTATGTACTACTGTTCATAACTATATCATTTAAGGACCACAAAGAGCCTAGTAGCATAAAATATGACCTGAGCCTATGCAACCATTAGTATGAGTGTACACACTCATGTATGCATACTTACAAATGATTTTCAACAGTGCCCTATTACAGAAAATTTCACTGTGACACAGAATTCACTAACTTTCTGGATTAGGAAAGAATTCCCAATGCATTTTATGATAGAACAATAAATTCTGAAAATGAATTGTTTTTATATATAACAGATCATAAATGCTAGAGACACTTATACATATTTAACACATGTATTTCATTTGGTGAGTATATAAATACAACCTATTTAAAACTTCACATTGTGTTACCCTTCTCAAATAAGTAGTTAATAAAAATTATAAATTTAACTTGTAAACACAGGCAAATTATGCAATCAAAGTTTAATTTTCATTAATAAAACAATATTGTACACAGACAATATCCAACTGCATGTGATTTAATTGCATGTGATCTAGCTACTAAAATTCATCCAAAATAAGTGATAATTTGCTATGTTCAGTATTAATTCTACACTCAAATGATACACTAATTAAAGACTTTTCAGACAGCTAATTACTCCAGTTTGAAATGCAGAATTAATTTCATTTTAAAAGACTTGTTTAACTTAGATTGTGACACATTTTAAATGTGTCTATTTCTTCATTTATGTATTAATTTTTGGGGATACAAGGTCAAAACCAGGGATTAGCACAGACACTGCAGCTGTAAATGCTTATCGTGATTCACAAAAAATGAATAGTAAAACAGCACATCCAGCGCCACAGTGCATTTGCTTCTGCAGAAGACTGGATTTGTTGGAGTAGCAAAGCATGTCACCATGAAATAATTACAGCATCGAAAATTGCCTCATAAGGCCAGCCAGATAGCTCAGTGGACTAAAGCGCCTGCTTCGATAGAGAGCAAAGCGGGTTTGATCCCTGGCATGCTATGCCGGCCTCACCCCCCAGGGGTATGCTGAGACCTAGATTGAGACCGGGTATGGTGGCACATGTCTGTAATCCCAGCTCTTGGGAGGCTGAAAACAGGAGAATCACTACAAGTCCAGTCTACGTAATGAGACCTTATAGACACTAGAGACCCAGTTCTAAACACAAAGACAGAAAAGAAGAAAAAGGAAAAGAAACTGCCACACAAGATATGCTTTCTGTATATAGTCAAAAGAAAAACAGACATTTTGGCGGTGGGGAGAAACTGGGTACTCAGTAGTAAATACACTCTAATTTTGTAACTGTGAAACATTAGAACAGTCATTCCAAAAGTTCATATTCCTTAATGAAGGTAAGAAGAAACCTGGAATAACATAGGTTATAGTAAGTATCACGGACAATCTACAAACAATGGCCAGACCGCATCTTACCCGAACCTAGAACACGCACCACTTACCCCACAAATCGTCCAGTCATCCTCATTATATACTCGTTGCAGAGTGAACCCACCATCTGCAGGTCAGAGTTGGAAGACATCGCACCGTATGTCTAGCAAAAAGGCTAAGAGGTTAAACAACACTCCTATAAACAATGCATCACAATTGCCAGCACTGATTAATGCTTTCATTTTGCTCTAGTTTTCATTCCCAATTCCAACATAAGACTACTCAGAGCAGGCCAAATATGCACTGCTAATCAGTGGCACGGCGTCCCTGCTTCCAGACAGCCTGCTTCCATCCCCTCGCCCCCGAGAGGCCAGCAGCCCGCACTTGACATCCCTCAGTGCCTTCGTTCGTTTTGCTCTTGGGTTTTCCCGTTCCTCTGCTGCCTTTCAGTATCACCTAAACTCACAAGATGCTGGCTGCCTCTCTTTTTATAAAAAGTTCTGGGGCCAGCCAGAGAGCTCAGCGAACTAAAGCATGTGCTTAGGCAGAGTGCAGGGCCCGGATTCAACCTTCGGTGGAAAAATAAAAAAATAAAAAGAGAGAGACTTGGAGTGGTGGTACAAAGTAGTATTCTCAGCACTTGGGAAGCTGAAAACTGGAGGATCACTGTGACTCCGATTTGTGTAGTGAGATCTTGTACTAAATACAAAGAAAAATGAATAAATAAAATAATAATAATATAATAAATAGATAAATAAATAACAAGTTCTGAGTAAATAGCCTTTATACTTATTCGGATGGCCACCAAGGAAGAGTGGTAAGTATATAGGTTAATGTGGTCTTTAATTTTTTTTTGCATATTAACAATGTTCTTATATAAACACAAAATGCAAATGTTACTTAATGAGATAGAAAATGTATACCCTTTATATTAACACATGCAAATTCTCCAGTGTGCATTTGTTTAATGAAACAGAAGCTTAAGTTAGACCTGGAAAGGCTTGTACAGAGAGTGCATTGAGTTCATAGGTGGCACGTTACCTGGCTTACATGAAAAACTACGTTAAATTGTGCTTGTGTTACACTGTTGAGTTGGTGATCAGAGCACACTACTCAAAACAGCACCGTGATGCTGGAGGATAGAGCAAAACCAGGAAGTTTTCTCTGACATTCCCTCATCCTTCTGCCCTGAAACAGGGCACACCTGAGGTCTCTAAACTTCTTCCAATCTATAGTAAGACTACTGTTCTAGAATGGATTTACTGATATCTGGAACAAAATAAATTCACAGTTCCAGAACGAAGAATCTGAGCAAACACGTCTTACCTACTCCAGATTATTACTACAAGATTTCGGCCCACTATCTTCCAAACCACACTTCTCTATTCCAAAATGTATGAAAATTACTAATTCTTTTGTTCTTCACCTCCAAAAGCTTTGTTGTCCCATAAAACTTAAATGAAATAAATTTCTATGCTTATTGTTTAGCTGAGGTTTACTTCTCTTTTGCTTTTGGTGCAGAGGATAGAACTTAGGGCTTCCAGCTTGCTAGGCAAGCATTTTACTGCTGAGTTATATTGTCAGCCCCTCTATGTTTATTTCTTGATAATGTGTTTTTATTGTAGGCATCTTAGCTATGACCTTTGTGATGAGTGAAAGAACTTTAAATCTCATATACATTTTATTTCTAATTTAGAAACAAATATGAACAGAACTACCTATAACCTTGTACTTCTTGATATCATCTAAGAGTAAAATGCATACATATTGTCAAGTTTTTATTGTGTGTATGTTTATTTTTCTTCTTTCTGTTTATTTTTATTTTACATATTTTCAGTATACAATGGTTACACTCATCATGGGGAATAAGTACATGCCTTGTACCTAATAATTTTTTTTACTGAATGAAAGAAGCATACAATAAAGATTATACATAGTTATAGACCGTTCATGTGAAGTTGAAAACTGAAGTGCAATGAAGTGGCTATTGAAGCCCATTGTCTCTCTCTTGAACTTTTGTAGAGTTAGAAAGGAATGGAATATAACATACACAAACAGGATGTTCTTGACCTGTATCACCATGAAGGGTAAGGTCCTTTATCCCTTATCTAAATGTCTTAGCACTTTTAATTAGTGTCCTTGAAATCTCTGGCATCTAAGTTGTTAGCTTATCTGTAATACAAGAATCTGAGACTCTTACAGATGTTGAATATAGCAACTCTGACAGATGTTGACACTAGCAACTAGTCACCTGTGCTTATTAAATTTGAATTCCAATTAATTTAAATTCCATTCAACTGGAAATTGTACTTCAGAACTTCCATGCATATTTTAGGGGCTCAATTATGTCTGGTGCACTGTACAGAACAGATCATCTGT
>PVKA01014632.1:0-51876 GCA_004027165.1 Ctenomys sociabilis
GGGGAGGGGGTGGTGGGCGCTGAGCCGAGGCTCTGGCAGGTTTGGTAGGGTGGGGGACGGTCGTAGCGGTGTCCGTCAGGGAGGGGGCGGGCGGAAGGGCGCCGTCGGCCTGAGGGGCTGTAGACCCCGGCTTCCCCGAGCGCCTCGGCTGGCGTGGCTGTTCCATGTGGCTCCGGCGGGGATGGAGGACTCGGTGGCGGCGGCGGCGGCTGCTGCTGCGGCGGCGACGGAGAAGCGGCTCTGAGGAGGGAACCGGGCCAGACTCAGCCCTGCAGCGGGATTAGAGGTGTGAGGAGGAGGCGGGAGTGGGCGAGCGGCGGGGCCGGGGCGCCGGGACTGGGCTGGGCTCTTTTGGCAACGCCTGGGTGACAGGGACTGTGGTGGGCCACTGTCTGTCTGTGCTGGCGGCCAGGGATCTGGGCTCCGTGTGTGAGGAGACGGGGTTCTGTCAGGCTCTTCCCTGAGGATGAGGCAGGGAGGTACCGCACCCGCACAGTCCATTTGCTCGGGTTGGGCACTGCTTAAGCCCAGGCAGGAGTTTCCATTTCCCCCGGACTGGCAGTTAAGGTGAAGACGCAGCCAAAGTGGCCTGGAGCCGGGACATTGCCCTCCCTGTACCTTCAGATTTCCCTCCACTCCTCATTGCCTATCCATTTCCCTCTAACTGAACAACAGCGTTCCTCCTCGCTCCCTAGTTTGTTTGAAGCATATATTCCAGAACTCGAGGCTATTAATTATCGGCTGAAAAACAAAGTTTATTTAAAAATACTCTGCACCTCATTCTTACTGGCAGTGGACATTAAACTGCATCCCTAGACTTTCCCGCTCTGCTTGCCTTTCTGTGATGCTAAGAATGTGAGGTAGGGCCCTACTTGCGCCTCTCTTTGATAATTGTTAATGCTGATTACCTGATGTGTTGCTCCATGTCTTTGGTGTGAATTGTAATTTCTTGGTTTCTTGCATCCCTGATGTTACCGGCTTTTGAAGTCCTTGTTTTGTTTCATTGTTTGAAAAACATGTAGAGAATTGGGTATGTCTGTTGCAGTGTTATCTAACATGGATGGTTACTCACTTTTCATGCTTTTCTCATATTCTTTCTTTTTTTTTTTTGTCTTTGTTTTCCTTTTTCAGTGCTCCAGAATACGAGTCATATTCCCCCGAGGTGAAATGGTGATGTCTCCATGAGGGAACCTCCTCTTACTCATCCTGTCATGTGTATCATACTGTTCTTGACTGGGCCATTCATCTAAGATGGGATTTACCCTGTGAAACAGGGAGAAGACATATGACCATCATTTCAAGTTGTAATTGAGTTTTTGTGACGTACAGACATACATGCAAAGCTTTTTTGCTTTGGATCCTCTGCTTTATTAAAGTTGCTGTGTTGCTAACCCAGAACTATTCCAGTTTATTGATCTATCATCATGGCTTCAGTTTGGAAGAGACTGCAGCGTGTGGGAAAACATGCATCCAAGTTTCAGTTTGTGGCCTCCTACCAGGAGCTGATGGTTGAGTGTACAAAGAAATGGTAAGATTTTCCTCAGAGTAGAGTTTGCTGTGCTATGGCCTTAACTCACTATGGCCTACACTGAGAGTCTTTAAGTAGCGGATATACCTTTGTAGTGCAAAAGTGTATAGAAGATGGGCAGGGTATAGTTTACTCTAACAAGTACTATGGTTGGTGTACACTGTTGCTATTGTACTGTCCCAGTGGATTTTAATTACTGCGCTTCAAAAGGGCTCAGAGGACTGTAACTGAGAGCACACTTAAGTATTCTAGGTTTGGTCTTGAGGTCATGTACCATTAAAAGTTAGAATAACTTTAATTTGTATAATTTTATTTAAAAAGTGTTTCATGGTGCTGGGGATCTAACTCAGGACTTCACAAGTGCTAGGCAAGCTCTCTTACTGAGCTACATCTTCAGCCCCAATGATTTTTATAATTTTAAAAACAGAATGGCTATTGAGATAGTATAAACATGCATATGTTTTAATATAACACGCATATTTTAATTTTAAATATAGAGGTCTGTATGTAAAGATTAGTGATGATAATATATTTTACTTGTTTTTATATTTTTCTTTACTTAAGATAGACTTTTTCATTATTTGAGTAATGAAATGCCAGTCTTCATAACCTTAGAAACTCTTTTGTTAAATACTTAGGCAACTGTATTTTCTTTTAATTGTCTAATGAGGTATGTTTCTTGGCTGAATTTAAGGAAGCAATTAGTAGTGGTGGTCTGTGATTTATTTCTTTCCACTTGAGTAAAATAAAATTAGGGGTTTCTTTTCACTATGAATGGTAACCAATAAGAATTGTTATTTAGTGAGTGAAAAAAAGTTAATCTTAAGCAAATGATCTTTTGACCATTGACTTATTGAAGTAATTTATTGCAGAAATTAAGCAATATTAATACAAATAAGTTCATTTCATTGTCCACAAGGATTGTAATTTCATATCTATAGTGACTTTATTAGATGAAGAAAATAATTTGGTCCATTCTAGAACCCATGTAGCATATTCTAATATTTATCTGGAAATTAGTTTCTGAATACTTTTGTCTTTAAATTGTTAGGAATGTTTTAAAATAAGTTCAAGAAACACATGCACTGATTATCTACTTTGCACCACGTGCTGTTGATTTAGAGTCAAATATGATAGTCCTTACTCTCAAGGAGCTTACAGTCCAGGGTGAGGAGAGTCATGTAATAAAATTACTGTGGTAAGTGCAGTGATATAAATATGTATAATGTAGAGATTCTGATATGTCTATAAGTATCATTGGGCAAAAATGTTTATGATAATATCAGGGATATAGTAAATGCTCAGTAAATGCTATTATTTTCAGAGTTGGCAGAGGGGATGATAATTAAACATCAGTAATAAGGGTGGGGGTTGGGGTATTGAGATGCATTCCTGGGATTTGAGCTAGGTTTTAAAGATTTATAGTGGTTGTCAAGAAGCCAAAGAGGAAGAAGTGAAGGACATGCTGAAGTAGAGACTTATGTGAAAGAAGATGTTATATACCATAAGGTTAATATTGATGGGGCTTACAGTATAGGGTGAGGGGACTCTCCTGGGATGTAAGGCTTGAGAGGCAGGCAAGACTTAAATCATGGAAAGTTATTTGCTGTTATAAATGGCATGGGTTTTATACTGTGGGTGACAGGTATACTGAAAAGTTTTGAGCAGAAGAGATTCTAGGGTTACTGGTGGAAAATTACCAAATTAGCAATGTAGAGAAAGGATCACAGTGGAAAGAGTGGACTGGAGGCATTGATGTTAGGGCAGTTGTTGGTAATAGATAGGTGGGAAATGGCTTAGACCAAACAGTGGGAGAGACAATAGCAAGAACTGACCAAAGGAACAGTTAGAAAAAATGAATTGGACTTAATGGTCATTTCAGTTGAGTATCTAGGAAGAATGGGAATAGGAAGAAGGAAGTCTACATTGGCATCCAAGTTTCTGCCTTGGAAAGCTGGGTGTACTACTAAGCAAGATAGAGAATACATGAGTTTCCTTATTAAAATATTTTTTTTAACTTGGTAATCCAATGAGAATATCATCTTCTAGATAGTTAAATTTGTATCTTTTAAAGGTAGTAGAACACATAAGGTTATTCCTCAGCTGCAGAATCAGTTTGAAGCATTTCTGGAGCTCCTCCCACCTTGAATAGTGTTTAAGTTATTAATCATTTGTCTTAAGGTGAGCGCAACAAGGATTATCTAGCTTGATTATAGTGAATAGATGGCTTGATTAACTTTGGGGTTGTCCCCAACAGTGTACCTATTTAAGGTAGATCTTATTTAGTAAGATCTGGATTTAATGCTAGAAGCACTTCAGTGTTCTCCTATAATTTTCATATGTGTAATTCTCAATATTTGAAATTTAAAAAATATTGCAAAAGTTTAAATAAAGGATTATTCTGTTGGGTGCATGAGTTAGTCTTGCCTATCAGACAGACTAGTGACCACCTAACCCCCCCCCAAATATATATATATATATATATATATATATATATATATATATATATATAAATTTAAAAAAATTTCATTTGAAATATTTTTGGAAATACACCATAGTATACCATAGTACTTATTAGAGTAATTTTTGGACTTAAGGAGTACAAGATGCTAATGCCTAAAGAATAACTGTAATTTTATTTCTAAGAGGATCCTTAAATAGAGCTTTGCAGTATTTTAATTACATAAAAATTGTAATAACTTATTAGAGATTATGATTTTTTTTTTTTTGGTATTTTAAGGAAGGGTCTACAAGGTGTTCAGGGTCTCACTACTAGATCAAACTCAGTGATCCGCCTATTTACAGCTTCCCAAGAGCTGGGATTACAGGTGTGTGCCACCATGCCCAGTCTCAATTGCCTTCTCAGTGCGCCTTGGGGGCAGGGCCAGCACAGCAGGCCTAGGGATTGAACCTGCACCTGCTTGCAAGGCACTTTAATCTGCTGAACTATTTGGCCGACCCTTAGAGATTATGATTGAAAAATACAAAAGAGATTAGTATAGCATAAGTTGCAAGCATTGAGAAGATAAGAAAATAGAATTCCATTGGAATTATGCCTTTGGAGGTAAAATGTATATAATAAGTGCTTTTGCCTTTTAGACCCGTATTACTTAAACTTTTTTTCTGACAGCTAGCACCCTTTAACAATACCTGGATATGAAAGCTTCTGAATAAGAATCTACATTTTTGAGCCAGGGATATAGCTCATCAGCGCAAGCACCTGCCTGGCAAGTTGCAAGGTTCAGAGTTCAATTCCTGAAAAATCTGCATTTTAACAAGATTCATAGTATGCATGGTTAGGTTTATGAGTCAGTATTTTAAAATAATGTTTTCCACCTTAGTAAGTATCCATTCTTGATTCTAAGATAAAGTGCATGAAAAATACAGTGACTCCTGAATGAATTTGAAACTCGAGGAACTAAAGATAGCAGATAGAATGGGGCTCAGGAAAGTCATGTTGCATTGAGGGAAGAGGGTGATGGAGATCAAGGGTATATTTTCCAAGGGAAGATGTATTATTTCTGTGATCAAAGAAAGGAGAAATACTTTCCATATTCTGTTTTTGATAGTCATGAAGGTGTGAGACTGTACCTAAAAAAAAATAACAGATGAAGGTATGGGTTTAAGGAGTTTATCCTTTTTTCCCATGTATAGGATATAAGTAAAGTAGTGCCTATGTCACTACTTTGTGCCTATGTCAGAGGCAAATACTATAGATTAGAGGTTTGTAATTTTTCCTTTCTTTAAATTCTTCTCTTTACTGTCTTTTGATAGTACTTTGCCTTTGACTTTGTTGATTTGTTATTCCTTATTAGTTCATCATTATCCATTACCTGATTCTTTGTGGGATTGCCACATAAAGAGGCAGTAGCAAATTTGGAGATGATAGGAGTATTTACCTCTTATTGTTGCTGTTCCCTCAAGAGATTATACAAATATTTAAGGAAATTGCTTGAAGGTTGACAAAGTTTGGTTGTAGTGCTAGCTAGACTGCAAAATTCTAGGAAGAGGTCTCTATTATATGTTGTGAACTAGTATGAATTAGCATATGTTTTTCTGTTATATATATTTATGAACATATATTATCTGTGTGTTTATATTTCCCCCATTTAATTTTTAGTTATAATAGAAAGACTAACAGTATTTAAAGTACTCTAAAACTTTTCCCAGAAGTCATAAATTTATTTCTGTTTTGGATTTATCTATATCATGTAAGAATTTCTATTTGTTTAAAATGTATTTAATTATATTTTATATTTTAGATAGGTAATTACAATCACATGGTTCAAAACTTTAGCACCACAAAAAGCATGAATGTTTATATGTCCTTGAAAATAAGGACATTTGCTTCATTGTATCACACATTTTCTCTGATATTCCACATTTTCACAAACTTTGAACTTCAGGATTTAAAAAATAAAACAAGTAATTCTTCCTAGTGTTTGTTTGCTGTGTTGACCTGTTAGATAAAATATAAACTCCTTAATGTAATGTTTCAGATTGTCTCTTACCTAGTTTAACGAAAGTTAGAAATAACTGCATATTAGAAGGCTATAGGCACTTTAGTGTTAACTTGAATTTCTCTAAAGCCAAATTAGAATAAAAGTATTGGCTTAAGCAAGCATTTCTCTTGACTAGTGGAGTAATACAGAGTTTATTAGTAAACTTTATGCAAGCCTTGGTATAATGAACTTTTGAAATAAATTGAAAATGAAAAGAAAAAGCATTATAGTGATATGGTTGTAGAACAGCTCTAAGCTTGAACTTTTTACTAATATAACAGCAAAGTTTGAAACAAATGTGCTTGATGTTTGTAACTTCACTCAGCAGTTGACTGAAAATCTGATTTAAAAAACCTGTACTGGCTAAGAGTGAGTCACACATCAATGACGTTTCAGTCTAAGTGCAACTCTCCTAGAGAACATATGGTGCTTGTCTTAGGGCGTTACAACATTCGTCACTGTGCTTTTTTTTTCTTTCCACTTTATTTGTGTAAAATATTGCAACTGTGGCTCTAAAGGAGGTTAGTGAAACCAGCAGTAAAACTAAGAGGAAAGCTATGGAAGAGTTAAAGAAATCATTTAGAAATTTGTTAAAATCCTGGAAAAATGGATTTGTAAGTGTAATTTTTTGGGCTCAGAACCAATGATTTGTTTTTCCATTATTTCTTATGGGAAAATGTGTTTGGTTCTCAAACTTTTTAATATTTGAACGCATATATGGAGTACACTGAGCTTGACAACCAAGGTATCACTGTAATTGGAAATAAGCACAATGTAGGATTGGTGTATCTGAGGACTGGTGTGTTGAGCCTACACTGCCTGAATAAGCAGTGAAGTGGTAAGAGGTGAGATCTGAGTGGTGAGTAGGAACTAGATCATGTAGGACCTTGACGTCATCATAAGGGCCTTCAGATTTTAAGTGTGATGGTAATCAGTTGGAGGGATTTGATCAGGTAAGTAATCTAATTTGTGTTGTTTTTTATTAACATATTTGGTTGTTGCTGGGTCTCACTACGCAGATTGAACTCGTGATGATCCTCCTGCTTTCAGCCTCTCCCCCAGTGACGAGATTACAGGTGTGCGCTACTATCCCTGGACCTTGGCTGGCTCAGTCTGCCCTGGGGCTGGGGCTGGGGCTGGGGCTGGGGCGGCATGTGATGCTGGAGATTGAGGATTGAGCCACTGTCCCTGCGCTTGCCTAAGCTTGCCTATGTAGGTGCTTTAGTCTGCTTAGCTATCTCGCCAGCCCTAATTTATGTTCTTAAAACAGTACTCTGAATATTTTGGAATGTGGATTGTCATGAATAAAAGTGGAAGTAGAGGGGCAGGGAGATGGCTCAGTAGCATAAGTGCCTGCCTGGAAAGGGCAAGGTCCAAAGTTTGATCCCCAGTACCAAAAAAAAAAAAAGTGGAGTTGCCAATTAGGAAGCAATTGTAATAGTCTGAGAAGCAGAATAATGAATGATGAGATTGTTAGATTGAATATAACTTTTAGTAAAATAAAATGTATCCATTTTAAATGTATAGTTCATTGAATTTTGACTTGTATATAAAAAATTAACTGGAAAATAAAGATAATGTGGGCTGAATTTACTGATGGATTAGATCTGATATAAAGAGGTAAATCAGTAATGACAAAAGTTTTTGCCTGAGTAACCAGGTGAATGTAATATTAATTACAAAGATGGGGAAATACTGACAGGAGGAAAAGTTTTGGTGTGTGGGAGAAATTGAGAGTTCAACATACAGAGGAATCAGCAAAGAAGAGCAAAAGCCAGCAGCAGAGAGATAAAGAAAAAAATCATGTTTTTTCTGGACTGTAATCCTAGCATTTTGGAAAATTGAGGCAGAACAGCAGGTTTAAGCGTAGCCTGGGCAACTTAGACCCTGACTCAGAAACTAAAAGGAGGCCTGGGGAATGTATCAAATGGTAAGACACTAGGTTTAAAAAGAAATGAAAGTACAAAAAGTGAGTCCAACAGTGTTTGGCTATGCCATATACTACTGAGAGGTTGAGCAAGAAGACTATTGAATTTGGTAAGGTAAAAAGAACTGATGTGTTTGTTTTTTAGGACAGTGTCTCCTATGTAGTTCAAGCTCATCTTGAACTCACTTTGTAACCCAGGCTGGCCTTTACTCTCAGTGATCCACCTGAATGTTAGGATTACAGATGTGTGCCACCATGTCCTTTTTTTTTGAGGCAGGGTCTCACTATGCAGTTCAGGCTGGCCTTAAGCTCACTTTGTAGCTCAGGCTGGTCTCAAACTCACAACAATCCTCCTGCCTTAGCCTCCCAAGTGCTGGGATTACAGGCCTGCGCCACCACGCTCCGCCACCATGTCCTTGAAGAGTGGTTTCAGAGAAATACTGGGGATGAAAGTTTGAGTGGATTGGGTTAGAGGAAATAAAATATATCCAGTGAATATAGATGATTGTCTTAAGAGTTTTGATTGGAAGCAGACAAATAAGTTGTAACAGAAGACAAGAATTCAAGGTAGATGTATTTTTTGCATGGCTGAATTTCCAGCATGTTTGAATGCTAATGGAAATGATTGCTACAGAAGGAAAACTTCATGATGTATGGTACCAGAAGTTCTCTTAGAAAAATCTTTGAGGCAAAGAGAAAAAGATCCAGTACACAAATTGAAAAGTTGAATTTAAATAGAGGCAAGGATAGTTATTAAAAAAAAAAAGTATGATAATGGGTAGAGAGGAAGTTAAGTTGGGTAGGTTTTGTAGGGGGAGGATGTTACTGTTTTGTTGGTTTCTTGTTTTCTCAGTAAAATACCTTATAGGTCATATATCTCTAAATACATTAGAGAACAGAGAGGCTAGTGACAGAGTTGTCAAAGTATTTAGAGAGAAAGTATGAAACTGTTAAAGAATGGATTGATTAGGAATATGTGGGATTGCTGATAGTGCTGAGGACATTTGAAAATTGCGGTCATATATTTAGAGTACAGTGTAACCAGTAAGTTTATATATTTTTATTTTTTGACCCATCGGGGAATTGAACTCAGGCCCTTTTACTTGCCAGAGAAGCTATTATTCCATTGAGCCATCTCCCCAGCCCCCAGCTTATATATTTTTAGGCCAGTTACGTTCAGTGATTGGATATAGGGATAGCATAGACAGAGTTGGCTTTGATCATAATTGAGCTTTGTCAGGAATGTATAACTGAGGTAGACAGTAACAAGAGAATTGGGGAGTGGTTATAGTGTTGTACCAATGAAGCGGAAATAAAATATATCCAGTGAATGTAGATGATTGTCTTAAGAGTTTTGATTGGAGGCAGACAAATAAGTTGTAACAGAAGACAAGAAAAAGAGGAAAATAACATTAAAGGTGGAACTGTCAGTAAAAAAGTGATGAAGATCATGATTTACAGATTTTAAAGATGAATAATTTTGGGGCCGGGATGGCAGAGTTAATGAGCCAGAGAGGAGGGGTGGAGGAAGGCGGAGTGAGATATTTATTTTATTTATTTATTTATTTTTTTTTAGGGAAGGGTCTACAGGGTGTTCAGGATCTCACAACTAGATAGGACTCATTCTCCTGTTTACAGCCTCTCAAAAGCTGGGATTACAAGTGCATGCCACCACACCCAGTGTCAATTGCTAATTGCCCTCTCAGTGCACCCTGGGGGCGGGGCTGGCAGGCATGGCTGGCCCCAGAGATCTGGCCCCTGGTTTGCTTGCAGGCGCTTTAACCCGCTGAGCTATTTGGCAGGCCCAGAGTTGGATACTTGATTCTGGAGGATGTGGTAAATACTAATAAGGCATAGGGGATGGTCTCCTTGGAGCATATATGTTAATTAGTTTTTTATAAAAGTCCACACATACTGATACATTTCTAGTTAATACAATAAATGTGAATATACCTTAGTTTCTTTCTTTTTAAAATAGGGTCTTGCTATTTAGGTCAGCGTAGCCTTGGACTCATGTAGTCTAGCTAAGCCTTGAATTTATGGCAGTCCTCCTGTTTCAGCTTCCTGAGTGCTGGGATTATAGGCATGTGCCACTACATTGGGACTTAACTTTTTTTTAATGAAGATTTTTTTTTAATATTTAAATACTTTACCTTCCAGGTATTCCCATTACTGTGACAATTGGTTGAGATGAATAGAGAAAACGATTTTTTGGAAGACAAGAGGGTCGTCAAGGAAATTTAGATGATAAGATATGGGATAGATTATTTGGCTCTTGAGGATACAAAGAATATTGTAAAGGGAGATTTTTTTTGAGAGATGTTTAAAATGGTGAGTTAGATGTTAAAATCTTTAATGTATGAGGGAAGAATGAGGCAGAAAGATAAGTGAGTGTAAAAAGAAAAAAGGTAGTATTGTATCTTACATTTAGGCTTGCTTTTTTAGAGGCTGGTTTGCAGAATTGTCTGTGTTGGAAGTTAGTTTGAATACCTTCTTCCTTGAAACAAAGTATTGCAGTCTTCTGTGTTGAAAATTGTGAAAAATTTATAATTTTAGTAAATATCAAATTAATATTAACTTGTTTATAATTTTATAATGTCTACTGATTTTTTTAAAAGAAAATTTGAAATTGTTGCATGTGATGTTTTATCCAGATTTAAATGAACATTCAAGGTGAAGAAACAGATTTACTAAATTGAGATGTGATACTTTCTTTAAGGAATATGGTGGAGCCTCTTTATCTGTTAATTTTCTTTTTTAATGTGTTAATTTGTTGTTGCATTTATTTTATATTGTGATTGCTTTCATGCATGGCTAAGTATGCCTCATCAGTGGTTGTCAAACTCTGGCCTGGTCCAAGGTGCTAGTGTTGTAAATAAAGTTTTATTGGAAATACCATCGTGTACACTCATCTACATAATGTCTGTAATTACTTTTACATTATAGTGGCAAAATTAAATAGTCACTTTCATTAAATAACTGCAAAGTTTAAGAGATTGTATGGCCCTTGTAGAAAAAATTTGCTGCTTCTGCTCTGATCCTTATAGTTATTTGGAGCTAGTGTTTCAGAAATGTAGAGCCTAATACCTTTCTGATTTCTCTGTGCCCAGGCTAAACATTTCGTTTACTTAGTTTAATTGCACACAGAACCACTGTGCCTGCTCTGACGCTATAGAGAAAAACTTTAGAGTAGCTTTGGGGAGCATTCACGTCTGTGTGTATAAGTACCTTATTCCAGAATGAAGACAACAATGCTTCTAGTTGTTTGAGTGGCTAAATGAGGTAATACCTGTAAAAAGGTTTCTGGGGTGGTGAATGTATGGCATATATGCTGCAGCCAGCTGTTATTATTGAACACTTTAAGAGGTTTGCTATCATTGATTTTGAGCAATGTCGGACTTATAGTAAGAAGTCAGTAGGTTACCCATTACTGTTATTAGCTTTACCCGATTAAGCAGTGAATGATGAAGAAAATTGCCTTGAGAAGAGGGTAGAACAATCAAAAAGACTGAATGTGTAACCCGAAGATTGAGAATATGTAGTAGGAAAAAATGAAGGTTGGTGTGACCGGAGAGGTAGGAGTAAACTAGGGAGCCTACTCACAGAATTACTGTGCTGAAATGAGCTAAATTTTGACAGTATTTTGCCTTGAGGGAAAACAACAGATTTTTGTTTCTGGTGCAAAATCAATTCATATGGTTTAAAACTGTATTTCTTATAATTATTACTGTATTCATAGCTATAGCTTGAGACCTGTTTTTATTTTTTGAGACAGACTTGCTAAATTGCTGAGGCTTGGCTCAAACTTACTATCCTGCCTCAGCCTCCCAGAATGTTAGGATTACAGATGTATATCACCATGCCTGACTACTTCAATGACAGCTAGGGCTAAGAAAACTAATTTATTTCTCCTAAGATAAAATAATTTGTCATCATGTGGTGTCCTATGGTAATAACTTATAATATTTATGATTTCTTTATGATTTTTTTCTGCAACTTTTTTTAATATAGGGAGTAAATTCTATCTTTTTGTAATGTCTAATTTACTTACATTATTTTGGTACAAAGTCATGCTTTAATTCTTTTCAAAGATTATTAAATTATAAGAAATTATGTAAAAAATTCTACTTTTATGATTCAACGTAGTTTCATATTAGTTTGTAATTAAAATACTCAGGAAACTTAAAATTAGGCATTTCTAGAAATGGGATATTGATGTATCAAATATGTTTGTCCTAATTTCCTGTGAAATTTCAGTGAGAGCCACTAAAAAATGCATGATTTAAAAATCATGCTAAAGAAAAAAATTGTGAGGCATTTTTAAGTAATGCTCAATGGGGATGTTCATCTTCTGCACCAGGACATTTGCATATTTGTTAAAAGAACAACTGAGTTTGTGAGAAGGGGTCAGTAAAATTGCTATAGGCTGTCATTGTTTTATCACTGTTATAGAGATATTTTTAGGCAGCTTTGCATATAGGCATCCAAAGATTTTCTTTGGTAAATTTGACCTATTAAAATTTTCCTATTTTTATTAATTATAGTTTTGTTATTTAAAAAATAAAATACTTTTAAGTTAAATAAAGACCCATAAAATTGACTTTAATTCAAGAAGTTAATCACTTTAAAAGTTGATGACCTATGTGTCCAAAGAGTTTAACAACTTAATAGTTTAAAAGAATACTATACAGACTAATTTAGGAATATCAATAGAATAGTGATGGTCTTAAGGATTAGAAAGAATACATATTTCCAAGTAGGCATCAATTGTTAGCATTGGTTGGACATTAGATTTTGTTCTGAGTTTATTTAAAAAAGAGGAGCAGAGGAGCACATTGAGTCATGTAATAGTCCTTTTTTTTTTTTGTCTTTTTTGAGACAGGGTCTCACTGTGCAGTTCAGGCTGGCCTTAAGCTCACTTTGTAGCTCAGGCTGGTCTCGAACTCACAACAATCCTCCTGCCTCAGCCTCCCTAGTGCTGGGATTACAGGCATGTGCCACCACGCCCGGCATGTAATAGTCCTTTTGGCTAAAGAAAGTATGCAAATTTAAGGAGACTTTTCCTTAAAAATCATAATCCAAAAAAAGATTGTTATTATGGAAAAAATATGGTATTGGGTACAGTCTTCAAATAAAAAACAACCTTAAAGCCACTAGTAAATTGGATAAAGTTTATGTCTTCACTCTTATGAAGATCCTTTAAGAGAACTTAGTTTTCTCATTATTCAATTTAAACCAATGGTAAAATTTAGAAAATCTAGTGAACATTTAACATATACCGTCTAGTTCTGCCCTGTCTAGTACAGGAGCAACTAATGACACATAAATTTAGTGCATCCATTACACCAGCCACATTTCAAGTATTCACTAGCCACATGTGGCAAAGGGGTACTATATTGGACAGTGTAAATATGGCACATTTCCATTATTACAAACATTTTATTGTACAGTGAGTATTGACTTTGCTGTTATTTCCTACCCTGGCTTAATCACAACTCAGCTTATTCAAATCAGGAAATTAAATTTACACAGTGTATTACTTGAACATCTATATCTATAGACTTAATTCAGGTTTTTCCCTAATCTCTTTATAGCAGAATACATTTTCCCCTAGATTGTCATATTTTTGTACTTAGTTATAACATCTTTAATTTCAATTAATCTGGTAGAGTTCTTTGTTTGTGGAGACTATTCTTTGGTTTGGGCTTGTCTTGAATTTTCTTTATGGTTAAGCTTAGGTTATAGTTTTTGGTAAGAATATCCAAAGTGATGCTGCATGAAAGTCACATGCTATTTATTGATTCCACTATTATCATATTAATTTTGATAATTAAAATGTTACTCACCAGATTTCTCTATTTTTTTCCTTGGTGGGTAGATACTTTAAAAATATATCAAAATCCTATTTCTAATTAAACTTTAATAATTTTAACACTCAATATGGCTGTTTTTAATTGAATTGCAGATCGGTTCATTTTATTTGTATTTCACTTTAGAAAATCCCCTGTCATTGTTAAATTAATGAAATTTTAATGTGATCCTCTCTAAAGAGCTTTATTTATTTATTTATTATTTAGTTTTTATTCTGGGGCTCAAATTCAGGACTTTATGCTTGCTAGTCAGGCATTTATGTCCCTGAGCTGTCTCCCACCATTCTTCTGACTTTTTTTTGTGGAGGGATTTATCAAGTTGAGAACATTCTCCTCTATTCCTATTGACTGAGAGTTGTTACCATGATGGATAGGGAATTCATTGTGGGGTTCATACTATCTTAATTCTTTTATTCTCCATTCTTTCCCCTCCCTTCAACTCTTCCCCTCCCCATTTACAAGATTTGTTTTCATTTTTTCCCTTCTATTATGATTTATACATTGTGTGAACTTGAGAAGTTTGTAAGTTTAACCGAGTGACACAGCAGGAGGCCAGAGCCTTTGTAAACATCCTGACCCTGTTCTAGAGGAGGGCATGGAGATGGTGTGAGTGCCACATCTTTACAATATACGGAAGGAAAAGAGACTTGCTTCTCTCCCTTTTGCTCTTGTTGTTTTTGCAGTCTTCTGTTGCTTTGAAGTGTTGCCCCAGTGCCCTGCCACCCTGCTTTGAAGCCAGTCCATTATGGACTGTTGATGGGCAACTGTTTCCAAGATTTAGCTATTACAAATTGTGCTGCTGAGGAGATAGCCTGCCTGGCAAGCACAAGGTCTTCAGTTTCATTTCCTGTTTAAAAAAAAAAAAAAAAAAAAAAAAAAAAACATATATATATATATAGTTATGCTATAAACATGAGTTATACATGCCTTCATTTTTATTTTATTGTATTTTAGTACAGGGTCTACAGGGTCTCACACAGATCGGACTCATAGTGATCCTCTTCTTTTCAGCCTCCCAAGTGCTGGAATTACAGGGCTGTTATCATGCCTAGTCTCAGTCATTATCTTAGTGCACCCCAGGGGCAGGGGTGTTTGATCTCTCAGGATCAAACCCTGTCTGCTGAACTATCTGGCTGGCCCTTGCATGCCTTTAGAAGGGACAGAACTGGATTATATGGAACCTCCAGTTTAGTGTTTTGAGGAATCTCCATAGTGATTTCCCTAGTGGTTATAATAATTTATACTCCTCTCTATAATGGTTCCTTTCTCCACAGCTTTGTCATCATTTTTGTTGGCTGATTTCCTCACAATAGCCATTCTTTCTGAGGTGAGATGGAATTTCAGTACTCTAATTTGTGTTGTTGAACATTTAAAAAAAAATATTTTCTGTTTGCACATCTTCACCTGAGACATATCTATTCATTTCAGATACTCATATTTATATTGGGTCTTTAAATTTGGAGGGGAAGGTCAGATTTTTAAGTCTATATATTCTAGTTCTGTATCTGAAGAATAGCATAGCTGGTAAAATTCTTTTTCCATTCTATGGGTTGTCCTTTTGCTCTGTTGGTGGTTTCTTTTGCTGTGCTAAAGCTATTTAATCTGATGTGATTCCAGTTGTTATTGGTTATATTTCCTGTGTTACTGGGATTTTGTTCATAAAGTCTTTCCCTACATCTATGTCTTCAAGAGTTTTACTTATTCTCTTTTCCAGCAGGTTGAGTGTTTTTATATTTAGATCTTTGATCTGTGAAGTTTTAGAAAATGAATTTACTAATTTATTCTGTATGTAGTATGTGCATTAGAAATTTAAGTGTTATTTTAAGTTGTTTTTGGCAGAACTGGGTCTTGAACTGAGGCCATTGTGCTTGCCAGGGAAGCACTTATTCCACTGAGCCATCCCCCTAGCCCCTAGAAATTTAAGTGTTATTTTATGCACTGATTGAAGTGGAATGTATTTAACTTTAAAATGGAAAATTTAGTTTTCTAGTATTTACTAAAAGATATGGGTAAAGTCTTGGTTAACTTGTACAGGTAAGAAGGAGAAAGATTTTGTTACAAGTTTTCCCAATTATGTGTGATGCTCCTACCTGCATCTAAATGAGTAGATAAATTAGGTCACATTAAATTGACATAAAGCAATTATTAGATATGAATGCATTATCTTTTATTTTATTTTATTTTTTTATATTTTGTTTCTTTTTTTGTTTGTTTTAGAAGTACAAATATCAATGAGACAGTTTTAAGATACCTTGACAAGATGAATTTGATAAATTAATATATTGCTGTTTTCATAATGTTTTGGTATCATAGAAGGTTCATACATGATATTATACTTACAGACATTATTATAGCGTATGTCTCTTATTAGTAAATTAAGAGAGTGTAGCTGTTTGCGTATCTTATTTTTTATAACTAAATTACATCAAAGATTCAATAATTAATACTTTCAACCTTGTTATTTTCCTAGTGGTTGTCCATAGTACTAGAAGCAGACATAATATCCTGTCCAACCACCATTAGTGCAAATCTTGCCTCTCATAGAATTATGTAGAAGCATGGTGTTATCTATCCCAACTGTACTGTCCATACACATCATGATTCCTCGTTTCTATACCCCTTCCTTTGTCTACACCTGCCAAAGATGGGCACTCCATTGTCATTCAACTAATTTAGGTGGCTGAACTCGACCACACAATCCAACACAGTCCAGCATTCCACAACAATAGTGAGTTATCCGAAGAAGTTGTCGACCATAGCCATTTACAGCTCAACGTATTATTATGTCCCCATGCTGTATACTTCATTTTTATACTTTTCTGCTGGGTTGTTAAGACCTAGATAGAGCAAGACCTATATACCAACACATGTACTTTATGTTTCTTATGAGGTCAGTGAAGTCCCCTCAGGGTTTATCTTGTAATCCTGTACCTTATTCTGTAGATCCTTTGTCTGTCATCCATGTGGATGAGTCACGGCCAATGCTTGACCAGTTTGCTCTCCATGAGAGCCTGAGAGAACGTTTTCTCTCCATGTGACTCTATTGAACTTAAAGTTAGAGCTCAACTGAGTTTCATGATGTTGCAGTACAGGTTCTCCAATGTCCTGAGTCTTCGCTGACCTTGAAAGGCTAGGGCCAAAATGTTGGCTGGCCTTATAGCTCTTCTATTTCTCCAATTTTGATCTGTGAACTTAGGTTGTTAACCATCCAGAAGAAAAGCTGATTAGTATCCTGCAGCATATGTCATTCACTTTGTCTTATCTGACTCAATTGTTTTTAGTTGTTGTACATTTCCATTTGTATTTCTGCTTTTTGCTTCTTATACTAGGGAGACTATATGATATTTACACATGTGTGGAATGCATTATCTTTAAAAGAATTTTTTTTTTGACACATGGTCTTGATACATAATTTGAACTTATAGTGATCTTCCTGTCTCAGCCACCCTAGCACTGGCATTACAGTTGTGCACCACTTTCAGGCTGGCACAGCACACCTGGAAATCTGGGGCCAGGGATTGAAGTCAGGTCCTTGTGCTTGCCAGGCAGGTGCTTAGACTGCCAGGCTACCTTCCCAGCCCCCTGAATGCATTATCTTAATATTGAATCAAGCTTCATATAATCAGATTTTTTTTCCAGAAATTTTTCAGTGGAAGTATAATTTTAATGTGACTAGTTAAATAAGTGATTGAATTATGTGTCACTATAAAATGGTACTTTGTTGCTGAAATATTTTATAGAATCTTGATAATCACCCAGTGCCAAAGGAGCCATATATTTAATTTAATGCTAAGGCTGAAAGAAAATCCAAGTGTTAATTAACATTGATCATGAGATGGGGCAGGGGATTAAAGACCTCTCAGGAGCTTTTATTGAGTCATTAAACATTAATATCTTGTTATATTTCTTAATGTTTCTTTATATATTGTATTCCATTAGTTAATATTTTCAGTGAGATATTAGAAAGTATCAATGAGAAAGGACATCATTCCTTATTTCTGATCTTAAGTTTCTCACCATTGAGTATTATTAGCTGTAGACTTTTTTGTAGATACTATCAAGATGACAGAATTCCCCTGAATTTCTAGTTAGCTGAAAGTTTCTTGTATGTATGTGCATGTATGTTGTATATGTACATGTGTAATAAATAGATGCTAAGGTTTTGTCAGATGCTTTTTCTGACTCTGTTGATATAATCCTAATATTTCTTTTTTAGTTTATTGATGTGATGGATTATATTAATTGCTCTTTAAGTAGTGAAGCATCTTTGTATGGTCTTGATGTATTTCTTTTTTATATTGTTGGATTTGATTTGCTTATATTTTGTTGAAGAGTTGCATCTATGTTCACAAAAAATATTTTTCTGTATTTTTATTTTCTTATAATGTTTTTGTTTGATGTTGCTTTTAGGGTAATGCTAGCATCATGGGATGAATTAGCAAGTCTTACTTCTTATCTTCTAAAAGATATTGTAGAGACTTTTGATGTATTACTTTCCTGTTGCTGAAATGCAATACACCACACCCACATATTAAATGAAGAGAGGTTTATTTTGCTCAATTTCAGTGCATCCTTGGCTGTCTTCAAGATAGAGACATGATAGAAGTATATGGCAAAGCTGGCCTCCAGCAAGCAGAGCAGGGGAAGAAGAAAACCAGAGTGGAAGGGGCCAGAACACAGACCTGGCCACCATGCCATGGCTTACCTAGACTCACCTAGAACTGCGCTGCACCATTCCCTGGAGCTGATCCCAGAACCAATCAATTTGAAACTTTACCCTAACTGCCACATCACACCCTTTTTCAGCTTGCTACCCAAACATGTCTACTTAAACCTTACTTAACTTTCAAGTAAAGACTAGCAAGTTCATAATTCTCATTACATATTACAGCTGTCTTGAGTACAAATCAAAACAGAATAATTCCTTGACCAAAGTCTTTAACAATTCCAGCATTTTCACAAGTTTTGAGTCATTGTTTCTTCTGAGAATCAAGTTGTGAATCTATAAAAAATAAAAACAAGTTTATTTATTTATTTTATAAAAGCAGGGTACTTCAGGTATAATCGTGATGGTACAGGGTAAACATGAGGAATAGAAGGATAGAAAAGGAGGAATAGAAGGATAGAAAACAATGGGGCTGAAATAAGACCAAAAGCCAGCAGGGCAAATATTAAGTCCTATAGTTCCATATCTGACATCTGGGGCACATGGCTATGAGATGTAAGTTTCAGAGGTCTTACACAATTCTACCTGTATAACCTTGCTGATTGTAGCCCAAGTGTCCTCTCTCTCGGGTTATCTCCACTCCTTGACAGCTTTTCTATGTTTTGGATATCTTTACCTTCTTGAGCTCTCAATAGCACCTTTAACCTTTTCCTGAAGCTTCATGTACTTCTCAGGGGCTTCTTGTCAAGACCTTCCTTTGAAATCTGGGTGGAGGCCTTTCTAATCACTCAACCATTGCATTCTGTGTTCCAGTAAAACCAGCATCATGTTGACATTGTGAAGGTTAGCTGCCAGCTCCAGGAGTAGCTGGACCCCATTAGATATGATTGCAGCAGTTTCTGAGTGCCTAGATGGCTGAGCAAAGTGAGTTGAACCCTAGGAACCAATTCCCTAGGAGGGCCCTTTTTGAGCAGGTATCCCAGGGACTTTTCAAGTGAAAGGTTTATACTTTTATACCTTTGAGCCTGCTGTGAATGAGGTCTTGCTGATTCCTGAGATGTCCTTAGGACATCTTCTTATTCTTGTAGAATACTAGCATTCTTTTTAATGGTGCCAATCTCTTAGCAGCTAAACTTCTTTTGGCTTCAGCTTTACATTGGTTCCTTCTGGGACAAAATTTAAGTTTTTGATATTTTTCTGCTTTACCTTTTGTTCCCTCAATTCTCACTGTATAAATCTATTTAAGAGCAGCCCACCGCACTCACACCACAGCCTGCAGGTTAGGCTATCTTGAAATTTCCTCTGCCAGATTAATTAGTCCCCTGCTCCTAATGTCAGTCTTCTGCAGTCTGAAAACATGGGGAAAACATGGACAAATTTTCTGCCAAAACAAAACATATGTGATGTCTAGTCAACTGCCGAGTGGAGTTGTTCCCAACACAGAGTTGTTCCCAACACAGACCTCCTAAGAATGACCTTTACTGTTTGCATTCTTATCAGCAGTTTAGTATTCTGAGCCCTGATCAAATTCACTCATGAGGCTCTGTTTATAGAATTTTAGGGCTCAAATAGTCTGCATCTCCAAACCTTTCCAAACTTACTGCCAACCAGTTCTAAAAAATTTTAAACTGCATGGTTGGGTACATCACAACAGTGGTCTCTTTGGTATAAACTTTCTATGTAAGCAAGCTCTCATCACTGAAACAATATATAACATGCACAACTTAGGATAGGGTTTCAGTCCATAGTTGACTGGCTCCACAGCAGAGCTTTGTGCTGGAAGAATGTGGTGGAACTGCTTAGCTCATGGCTGGCAGAAAGCAGAGAAGGTAAGAGTAGAAGGAGTGAGGGTAAGACATAGACTACAAGGCCAGCCTCCATGACTCACCCTGGCACACCTAAATATATGCTTAACCAATCCCTAAGGCCAATCAATTTGAAACTCTTACCTTAACCACCATATGTGGTGTAATATTTTCTTTAAATGTTTGGTAGACTTTAGAAATAAAGCAATCTGGGTCTGATATTTTCAACTTTTGGAAGTTTATTGATTAGTGATTCAATTTCTTTAGATATATATACCTAATCAGATTGGCATATTTTTCTCATGAGTATTAGCAAGTGTCATATAAAAAGAATTACATATAGCATTCTTTTATTTTCCTTTTAATGTCCAGAGGATATGCAATAATGTACCCTCTTTAATTTCTTATATTTGTAATTTGTCTATTATACTGTGCCTGGCTAGAGGCTTAAATAATTAATTTTTGAAGGACTGTCTCCTGTCTTTGATTTTTAAATTTTTTAAAATTTGTTAATTTTTTTTACGGATTTTCTGTTTTCAGTTTTATCGATTTCTGGTTTAATTCTGGCTTTGTGATTACTTTCTGTTTTTTGTTTTGGTTTTCTTTCTGCACACTTTCCATTTTTCTAGTTTCCTTAGAATCATAAATTGTTGATTTTTAAGGTTTCTTCTTTTTTAATATATGTATTCTCATACATTTACCCTCAATATATTGCTTCCATTGTATCTCATAAATTTTAACGTTTTCATTGAGTTCAGAATATTTGTTTCTCTGGAGATGTGTTCTTTGACTTGTATGTTTAGAAACATGGTTAGTTTTTATAGTTTGAGATTTCCCAGCTATCTTCTAATTATTGGTTTCTAGCTTACTTTCATTGTGATTGAGAAAGGGAGATATTGTATTCCTTATATTATTGTATTATTTTATGACCCAGAGTATGATTTATCTTGGTGAACATTCCATGTGATCTTGAAAAACTACATATTTTTCATTATTTTGAATTGTGTCTACTCTATTAATAATCCAAATCAAAGGTGTTCTTCATTTCTATTGCAATCTTCAAGCTCTTGTTGATTATTCCTTAGAATTTCCATTATTCTGCTTATGTTGTATACCTGGTCCTCACAGAGGTTTCAGTTTTAGTAATTTATGATTTTTTGTATTCCTGTGGTGGTCTCAACAATTTTGGGCTCAGTGATTTGCCCTGTGATTGCTAAGACTCTACCCTGTTTATAGTATAGGCTTTCTTCAGGTGATCCTTGTTGTCTGTTCACATTTAAGAGGGAGATAGTACAAAGCTATTAGAAGTCCTATGCACATACATGGAGTGGCAGGTAGCATTTTTTGAGTTTGCAAGATAAGCAATCAGCTAAGCATTCTTTGATAGGTCATCAGAAGTAATGTGTGTACATTTACTGAATTCACCAGTAGTATAAAGCTTAGTAAATTTTCTAATGAAGGTATTTCTGAGACCAATTGTACCATAATCATTGTAATATTGGTCTCCCCTAATAATAACTTCTGTTTTGTAGTATCAACCATAATGATTTCTTTTAATTTAGCATTTTGTTGATCCTTTTCCTATTGTTTCACCTATTATCAATACAAATATAGTATTCTCATGCATTATTTTAAACTTACCTTTACATTGATTCTATGAACTTTTTATTCAACAGATTAGATAGAAATCTCTTGAGGTTTAGGATAATCTAACCAAGGAATCAGGATTAAAATCTAGATATGGATCAGGCCAGCCAGGTAGCTCAGCAGACTAAAGTGCCTGCTTAGGCAGAGTGCAGCGGCAAGGGTTTGATCCCTAGCACGTCATGCTGGCCCTGCCCCTGGGTCATGCTGAGGTAGCAGTTGAGACTGGGCATGGCGGCATATGCCTGTAATCCCAGTGTTTGGGAGGCTGAAAGCCAGAGAATGACTCTGAATCTCATCTATGTAGTGAAACCCTGTATACTCTGTAGACCCTGTACAAAATACAAATAAATAAATAACAAAAGACCGAGTAGATATGGCTGCCTTCCTGTAATTCCTTTACCTATCGTATTATTTCCCTCCATCTCATTAAGTTTGTGCTTCCCTCCCTCCCTCCCTCCCTCCTCCTCTTTCCTTTCCTCCCCTGCCCCCTTTTCTTCCTCCTTCCTTCTTTGCTTTCTTTTTTTTTTTCTTTCATACCTGGGAATCTCTTGAGAACCTGAAACTCAGAAACAAAGCGGACAGATTTAACAATTGTAGCAATTGTAGGAAGGTATTTAGAAGAAATTGTGAATATTGTTTTGAAGGATGGCCAGATTGATACAATATTTTTTTCTACTAACCTCATTTCCAGAGATCTAAGTTTGTAACATAAGAATACTAGTATTTATGTGAAGTAGTTTTGTAGTTCATAGAACTACAAAAAAAAAAGAGTAAAGTGCTAAATTAGAGGAATTACTAAGGGTGATATTATAAAGCAAAGGAATTACTAAGTTATAAAACAGTAAAGAAAGTGAGAATTAGTGATACATCTTAAATCTTTTTTTTAATTTTAGGGAAGGGTCTACAAGGTGTTCAGTGTCTTACTTACTGCTAGATCAGACTCCTAGTGATTGACTTGTTTACAACCTTGTAGTGATCAGCCTGTTTATAGCCTCCGGAGCTGGGATTATAGGCCCATGCCACCACACCCAGTCTGAAAGTGAGAATTACTTTTTGTGAAGATCAGTATGGCATACATATACACATTGTGTGTAATGTTTGTTTCTGAAATGTCTACATTATAAAAACTATAAATCAGTTATCCTATGAAATAGTATATGTTCTGATAGCCTGTCAAAAAATACACTGTTTAAGTATTCTAAACTATACTTCAATTTGAACAACACTACCATATTTCTTCTAAAATAAAACCTACCTGGAAAGTAAGACCTAGCATGATTTTTCAGGAAGCCTTACCCACAAAATAAGCCCCATTTAAGATTATCAGCCAGATGGATGCACTTAATATGTCTGTTACAACACAAAAGCATGTATTGAATTGTAAAATACTATTAATATGCAATTAAATATAAATAATGGTATGGGTATTAATACTTAAAATGATAACAAATTATAATTAGGTATTTGAAATACCCAAGTGAGTGCCTTTGGATGAGAGGTAAATACCTATGTAAACAGATAATTTGAGACATTGCTGAATGGCCAATTGGAGTACGCATGTATAATATGCATATTTGATAATGAACAGACATAGTTGTTTCTAATATTAATCTTCATCTGTTGTGGTGGACCTACTTAATATACTTATGTGAAATAAAGAAATGTTTTTTGAATTTTAGTGCCTGTAATTTTTCATTGCTTTTATGTTGACCATTTTTTTTTTTTTTGACAGAACTGGGGATTGAACTCAGGCCCTTGTGCTTGCCAGGAAAGCACTTATTCCAATGAGCCATTTCCCTGGCCCCTGACCATCATTCTTAACCGTCATTATTCTTGGTTGCCACTCCTGTCTTTTAAGTCTTCAGTTGACACTTAATTTGAAGGAAACTTTGTGAAGCCTAGCCTGCAAAAGTTCATGACTTAAGGGGCCAGGGAGATAGCTCAGTAGAATAAACACTTGCCTAGCAAGCGCAAGGTCCTGAGTTCAATCCCTGACACCACAAAAGAAAAAAGAGTTCATGACTTGGGTGAAGGATTCATGGGATAAAATCACTGACAGCTGTGTTATCAGTATACTAGGAGCAGGTCACATAAACAAGAAATGCTCATTTTAGGAGATCACTGTTGTTGGATAGGAGAGATTAGGGCCCATGAATCTATAAGAGATGAAATCACAAGAAATTCAGGCTGAAATTTAGGATTTGGAGGGTTATGGTGATTTTTCCAGAGGATGACATGAATGTATTTGAATATGTATTTTTTTAGATGAACAAATGAATAACTGTTGGTCATTGTACATGAATACATATAGGTTGTGGTACAGGAAAAAATAAGACATTCCCTGAAGATAAGCCCAATTATGTCTTTTTTTTTTTTTTAATTTAAGACTTTTATTAACAGGTGCTTGCAGTTTGTTGACTTTTTGAAAAAATCAAGTTGTAAACTTTTATTACAAATTAAAAATGAAGTTCTTAAAAATCTCAGCTTGATCAGATATTAAACAATTTAAAAACCAGGCTTTTTAAAAAAACACGTTTATCATTACCAAAAAAGAGATTTCTTTATAGGTAAAAATAATAAAAACCTCATGCTGCATAGATAATGCAGATCTAGTTATCTGGTCAACTGGATAAAAAGAAGCACTTAAAGTCTTCAGTTCCAATCTTTTGCTCATTTCTTATTGCTGGAATTTTTTATTTGTTTCTTTCTTGCTGGATGATGGGTTGAGATGTTAAGCCTGTGTTTATTCAGCCCTGCCCTGCTCAGCCTCTGGAGCGGACGAATTCTCAGTTGGTGGATCGGCTGCTTTTGTCTCTGGCATTTTGTGGTTTAGGGTTTTTTGGGTGTCTGCAGTTGAAGTAGCGATGACCTTGGGTCTCATCTCCTTGATTTTATCTTCTTCATTGCCATCTTATCTAGGTTGTCTTTGGGGAGGAGGGCCCCTGGGGAATCGTGGTCTATAACCACGATTATACATATTTGTATACCTTGTTCTCCTGCACTCTAGTTGTCAGCACCCTCCATCACTTCTTGCACAAGAGGGTTGGAATACTGTGACCGTTGCCCATATGGTCTCCGCATTGTAGTAAGATGGGAATCCTCACCTGCGGTAGGGCCAACTTCAGGAGCGCTCTCTGATCGATGATTCTTTTCTACCCTCGCACTATTGTGGTAATTCTGCTGGTAATTGGGTGGAGGACCCCTACAACGTGGATAGCGTTTATAATGGTTACGGTCTGCTTTGTGTTTACTGCCTTGAACTGGAACTCCACCAGGGCCTGTAACATTTGCTGCCTCTGCACCCTTTTCTCTGTTGACAACATCGAACTCTCCATCTCCTACACTGCGAAGGTACTTCCTGGGGTTATTCTTCTTTATGGCAGTCTGGTGTACAAATACATTTTCCTTGGTATCATTCCTGTTGATAAAGCCATATCCATTTCTTACATTGAACCGTTTTACTGTTCCCAAAATCTTCCTGGCCATGACCTGCTTGTCCCCACCGGCAGGTGCCCTTGGTGGTGCCGGGCTTGGTGTCAGCAGCCCAGAGGGTGGGGGGTGGCAGGGTGGTGGTGGAAGGGGGTGCGGTTGGCGGCTGCTGGGTCTAGGCCTCCCTGTTCTAGGTTGAGGTGATGGTGACTGGGGCCAGCTGCGGTAGCTGCGGCTCCTCCAGGTGTGTGTTGGTAACTAGATGGGCGGCGGCTGTGGGGCTGCTCAGGGCTCCCTGGGGTCTGCTCTCTGCTCCCGCTACCGATCGAACTGCTAATTATGTCTTTTAGAGCAAAATTTAATGTAAGACCTGGTCTTATTTATTTTTATTTCTTTTCTTTTTTTTAACGTATTAGTATAAGGGCTTACTACCTAGATTAGACGTGTGGTGATCCTCCTGTTTTTAGCCTCCTAAACACAGGAATTATAGGCACGCACCACCCCATCCAGTCTCAATTGCCATCTCAGTGTGCCCTGGAGGCGGGGCCTGCACAGCACCTGGGGATCAAATCCCAGTCCCTGCATCTGCCTAAACAGGCATTTTAATCTGCTGAGCTATCTGGCCAGCCCTTCCTGGTGTTATTTTTGAGGAAATAAAAGATCTCTAAATACTGGTGTTGCTATTAGAAATACCTATCAATAAAAGTCCTCATACCACAGCAGTTAAATATTTTTGACCAGAAGCAATCATTCTGAAAAGATATTTTACATGAACATTTTTTGACATCTTTTAGAACTGGCCTTTTTTGTAGAGAGGAAATATATACCTATATATGTCCATTGTCTTGTACATGGGTAGTTTTCTCCTACTGAATTAGTTGTCACAATTTGCTAAATAGCTCTTGTGAAGTAAGTATAAAGGAGTATAATTAACTTGAGCTTTGGCAATGATCATATAATAGGATGCACATGTACTTACTGAAGTATAAAAATAATTACTTGAGAAATAGTAAAGTCAGAATATTTTTGTGATAAGATAGTTTTTCTCCATTTGTTTCAATGTTCACAGCATACCACCATGAAATGTTCATTTAAGAGTAAGAGCCCATTTCCCTATAAGGCATAACATTGTTATTTAGTGAAGTGCCTGTTCAGATAGTTTGGAGTTAATATTTTGAGCTCTTTTTCTCATTGTAAGTGTATTCTGGATTTTGTGATGAGAATATATTTTGGAGTTCTAAAGGCTTATGGCTCCTTATTTTTAATTTAGGAAAATCTCAAGAGGGTTGAATATTAACAAGCTTTGAGGTATAGCTCAACACTTAGTTTTGGAAACATTAATCTTATATAAATAAAAACTATTAGGCCATAAAAATCACTGAGTTTGGTGTTAGTACTTTGATTTTTTTTTTTTTTTTTGGCGGAACTGGGGATTGAACTCAGGCCCTTGCTCTTGCCAGGGAAGCGCTTATTCCATTGAGCCATCTCCCTGGATCCAAAATTTTTATTTTATTTTTTTGGTGGAACTGGGGATTGAACTCAGGCCCCTTGCCAGGCAAGCGCTTATTCCACTAAGCCATTTCCCTGGCCTTCTCTTAGTACTTTGAAATGTGAGCTTCTACATATAGTAACTATTTTATTGTTATGCATGTCTGCTTTTTTAAAATGTATTTTAGTATGGGGTTTACAGGGTCTCACTATGTAGATTGGCCTTGTAGTGATTCCCCTGTTTTCAGCCTCACAAGTGCTGGGATTATAGATGTGCACCACCACACCTAGTCTCAATCACCATCTCAGCACACCAGGGATTGAATCCTGGCCACTATGCTCTGTCTGAGCAGACACTTCAGTCTGCTGAGCTATCTAGCTGGCCCTCATGTGTGTTTTCAATTTGCTGCATTTTCTAGAACATCATGGGATTACTATTGTGGAAACACTGCAAAATCCAGGTGTCCTAGTAAGTTGTGTGTGTTTGTGTGCTTGTGCATGCATGGGTTTATTTCTCAGAGTGTGTTCCAAGTCATCTGATCATCTGTGTAATCATTGAAAGGCCCAGGCAGTTGCTTCCCCCTGTATTCTAGAGTTCTTTTCATTCACCTGTTGTGAAAAAAAAAAACAAAAACAAAAAACAACCAACTTTATTGTTTATTTTACTCCAGAAACAGCACCAACTATTATCACTCTTCAGGAGTGAGAAGTGTCATAGGGTTTGATCTAAATGCTAACGTTATGTGGGAGGGGGAACAGGTTGCCTGCTGAAAAACATGCTACTTTTTTTCATACTATTGGTAATAGTAGCTCCTTCAAGAAGCTTGTTAGG
The DNA here is from genome assembly GCA_004027165.1 of Ctenomys sociabilis. Lineage (NCBI taxonomy): Eukaryota > Metazoa > Chordata > Mammalia > Rodentia > Ctenomyidae > Ctenomys > Ctenomys sociabilis. Next base: position 27,695 of record PVKA01014632.1, read on the forward strand.
AGGCAGGAGGTGACAAATCCTATATGTACCTTATATCCAAATTTTTCATTCTACTTCTAATCTGTTAATTATTAGTGTCATCTAATCTTATAGTCACTCAACCATAGTATTTAGAACTTTTAGTGGAAACTCTTAATTTGATAGAAACTGTTGGTATCCAACATAGGAAAAGCAAGTTTCTTAGCTTCAGTCTAGAATTTTTTCTTACATATTATATCTCTTGAAAGGGTCCTATTTTATAGATTTGTATCTCCTAAATTGTTTCCTGCGTTTCTTTCATTTTAGTACTCTCTTGAGATACTTGTCTTGGCAGGGGGAGAAGTTTGATTTATGTAGAGGAGAATGTACAGTGATCTGAAAAGTAATTGTAATATTGTTTGATCTTGGCAAGCCTCACTGGTATGCTGTATTGACTTTTTATGCACAAGAAAGAGTGGTCCAGGAACTAAAGAGGCTACAGAAAAAGGGAAAGATGACAGAATCAAGTATGATTTTTCTCAAAATTTTGCTCAGAGTTTTGAGAACATTTATGTTAAGACAACATATCCCAGACTTTGGGGTACATTTGTTAATTTAAGATAAAGAACACAATAACAATTGATTTATAAAACAAAATTTCAAGTGCCTCAGAGCTCTTTATGTGTAGTAAAAAAAATTTAGAAATTAATTTGTCGAGTTGTTCATAATTGATTTCAAACTTTTTTGTGTGATTTAACAACTCACTCCATACATTTAAATAGCTCTGCCAGCATAAGGTAATGTAAATTAATTGTAGGAAATACAAAAGGTGTTTTCCTAAATGATATGTAGTTTTATTTCCTAATAATAATCACAGTTTGCAGTTCTTCTTTCTGCATTAAAACCTGTTTTATATAAACATCATGAATCCTAAGCATTGTCCTATGCTTTTTTTTTTTGTTGTTGTTGTTGTTACATATGCTTTTATTTCTGTCTGTTTTTGAGATAGGGTTGCCCTGTTGTAGTCTAGGCTGCTCTTCAAGATGATCCTTCTGCCTCAACCTCCTTAGCCCAGGAATTAAAGATTTGTGCCATCACACACAAATGAATATGCTTTTTCTTTTTTTTGAATATGCTTTTAAGAGATGGTTTTTAAAGGGCTAAAGTAGACTGATTATTGTCACTTATAGCTCTTTATTTGTTCTTAAATTTTAGAAGTTCAGTCATTTACATAATGTTCCTTCAGCCTGTTCATTAGTACTGCCCTAATTCTAGGGGGTAAACATGAGATGCAACTTCTGGCTACTTGTGAAGGCATGCACATGTATTCCCAGCTACTCTGGAGGCTCAGGAAGGAGGATCACTATAGCGTGGTCTACAGTGAGACCAGTTGTTTCCTAGGCTGTCCTCCAACTGCCATATTTCTTGCCTCAGCCTCCCTGATACTGGGGTTACAGATGTACATCTTGAACCTTGGGTAACTTGTGTTTAGTACTGAAGATTGAACCCAGAGCCTGCCTTCTGGGCTCCATCCCCAGCCTCCACTTTTTTAAAAAAATATATTTAGTACAGAGTCTATAGGGTTATACTACACAGATCAGACTCTTAGTGATCCTTCCTGTTTTTCAGCCTCCCAAATGCAGAGATTACGGGTGTATGCCACCTTGCCCAGTCTCAATTGCCATTTCAGCTGGTACTGGGGGCGGGGCTGGTAAGCATGCTGGGAACCCTGGTCCCTGTGTCTGCCTAAGCAGGTGCTTTAATCTGCTGAGCTATCTGGCCAGCTCTCCACTTTCATTTTTTTTTTTTTTTTGAGACAGGGTTTCACTGAACTACACCGGGCTGGGCTGAAATTTATGATGCTCCTGTCTCAGTCTCCCAGAGTGCTTAATCAAGAATGAGCTGCACCTGGCCATGACCTTGCCCTAGCACATATACTTCACCTGCCAATGATTAGTACTAGAAACCTGATATAGGGGCCTGGATACTTGGAGACAGGGTCTTCATCTGTGGTTTTTTTTTTTGTTTGTTTGTTTGTTTGTTTTTGGGTCAGAATTTTACTATGTAGTGCAGGCTGGCCTTGAATTCACAGCAATCCTTGTGCCTCAGCCTCCCTAGTACTGGGATTACAGTTGAGCACTGTTACTCCCAACTTTGATCTTTAAAAATCAGAAGGGAGCCTCCATCTCACAGGCTATGAGGGGTACTAGAGATGCTCTACTGTAAAGATAGACTGACACTGGACATAGAAACTCCTCTTTGAAGAATCTTGCCCACAAGTACTGTTATGAAGGAGTCTATGGAGCTGAGTCTGTCATTTCCTAGCTTGTGTACATGGACAGATTTTTCTGGGTCTTGTTTCCACATGTGTGCCATGGGGCAAATGCTGAGTACTATCTGCCTCAGTGTGGCTGCGTGGCAAGCAAGCCATGCATGGGGCATTGTCCTATGCTTGTACATTTCCTAGAAAATACTTTTAATTTCTCTATACTTTTCTAGTAAAACAAACTAGTCATTCATGTTTTTTGGGGTTTACCTTAAGAATGTTGTTATAAAGAATGCTTTTTTCAAATTCTCAGACATAAGTTTTTGCAGTTGAGCAGGTTGATTTTTTTAATGTGTGTATGTTTTTGAGATACTTATAAATAGATTTTTTTTTCTGTTTAAGACTTTTTTGGGAGTCTTTCTGGGTTTCTCAATATTGTGCCTATTCTGAGGTTGTTTGTTTAGTGTATTTGTCTTCCTATTAGATTATAAATTTAAGAGATCAGAGCTTTTGTCTTTGTACCTCCACTGTTCAGTACAATATTAGTAACAGGAAAATATTTGTTGAATGCTTATTACAATTCCAAAAAGTATTAAAATTGATTTTCATGCAACAGTATTGGATTTTTCTTAGGTCTGTTTTAGTTTTACCTCACATATATGACAAACATGAGAGAGTATAAGATTCTAAAAATTTAAACCACACATTATTTCTTTTAAATTTATCTTCATACTTGTTAGGTCATTTAATAGTATGGAGAGGGTACAAAATGTAGATGAAGATTGAAAAGATACAGCTAAACTATTTTATAATCAGGATCACTGTAGTTCTTTTTTCCTTTTTCTACTGATGTCTTCTTTTTTCCTGTTCTACCAAATTTAGGATCAGGACCATAGTTGAAGTAGAGTGAGCCACCCTCAAATTCAGTTACTATTTTTTGTTTGTTTTAGGGGCACTAAGGGTAGGATAAGTATTAAGTCTTTTCTTTTAAATTAAGTTTCTTTCTCAAGCTCACTAAAAAGCTTTCAATTTTTTAATGGAACACCTTAGACAGATTTTATAGAAAGCGTAACTGTTCATGTACTTTTTGTATGTATACAGTATTTTTACATGTAAACATTATTATATAAGTTAAGGCTACTAGTTACAATTTTGAGGTGATTGGCTAGAAATGCTAAATATTTTATCGTTGAATTTTCTCTTAAATCTGAACTCTATCAGGTTTATTCATGATAGAAAGTTCTATAAGTTCTTTGGTAGCTGGAAAAACTCCAGCTTGTTCAATTGTTATGTCTTTGTCTCTTGGGAGAATATAGCTAGTTTAATGGTTCTTTTCCAATGTGGCATGAATACTTAAAATATTAATTGTGGTTAACCAGTTGTATGATTATTGGTATGCTACTGAAAATAACTTGCTTTAGAATACTCTTCCAGTTTGCTCCTGACAGTGTAAAGCTGGACTGATTTCTCTAGTGGAGATCATTAAAATCAGCATAATTTGTTAGAGTCATAGAAAGTTTAGCTATTTCTTGAGGGTATTCTGAAGTCATTTATATTCTATTCACATTCTTGGAATATTAAGCATACAGGTTAGGAGCCTACTCTTTTTTTTTTTTTTGTAGTACTAGAGATTGAAACTAGGGTACTCTACACTAAACTCTATCCTCAGCCCTAATCTCTTTATTTTATTAGCATCTCCCTAAGTCACCACACTGCCCTGACGGTGCTTGAACTTGTAATCTTTCTGCCTCTGCCTCCAGTGTGCTAGAATTATAGGTACACACCATGATGCCCGGCTTAATACTCCTGCTGTTTTAGGCTAAATTTTTCCTTTTTCTTTTCTGAAATACTAAAATGCAGTAAGGGTGGGAATGGGCTAAAAATCCAATTAAAAGGCTTCAGCAGGTTATGTAGCACTGGGAGGATGTTGTAGAGGGGAGACATTGTTAATGTTTTGCTAGTGCTTCAGGTCAGGAGGTATGGTAATTGTTTACCACTTTCCCTGTTACCTGTGGTTCTCAGTCAAGACTACATATTAGAATGACTTGTGCAATTTAAAATACTTTGCATATCAGACCAATTAAATCATATTTTTTAGGGCTGGGAAAATTTTAATGTATAGCCAGTATCCCTGCAAAGTACTGATAAGTTACAGACAGAATGTATTATGTAGCTACTGGCTTAGTAATTATAATTAACCAGTTGAGTATTCCTAGATGAAATATGTTAGGTTCATGCAGATATTTATTAGCATCATGCCAAGTTTTTTTTAGTTGGTAAAATACAAAGGTAAAGTAGCTGCTAAGGTAAGTCATAGTCAAAAGGTGGAGTGGTTTATAAATCATGTTGGAGAACATAAATGAATGTTATCTTACATAGGGTAAAGATACATAACCGAATACACACAGGGTCTAGGTAGGTAATTTCAAAGAGTGAAACTAGGCTGGTAGTAAGAATACATTTAAGTGGGAAAATTTTTTTGAAGTTCCAATTAAAGCATAAAATGAAATATTCTTAGTTTAGTACACTTGTAAAACTCAACTTCTAAGACTCAGTTGATAGGACCTTTGTTAGGAGTCCACTATAGTATCATAAATGAGGAAAAGTAAAAAAGATACTTGTTTTAATTACTTTCTTCTTGCTCAGACAGATTTCCCGACACCTGCAATTTAAAGGAGCAAAGATTTATTTTGGCTCAGAGTTTGTAGAGGTTCATAGTTAGCTGGCTGTGAGGCAAAGTGACAGGGCAGAAGAAACACAGTTCATGGTATGGCAGTGGGAAACAGAGGGAGAGAGAGATCAAAGGAGAGGGGAAGGAGAGAGATCCTTCCATGTCCTCAGTGACCTATCTCCTCCATGCAGGATATATCTCCTACATCACATTTATCTCTATAAACACATCAATAGACTAGTCCATTGGTCAGTGTCACACTCCTGTGATTCAAAAGTTCCACCTATGAGCTATAAATCTTTAAGGGGGACATCTTGATATAAATTATAACAAAATGTTAGCATTTCTGTATAAGTACTGCAGAAATAGAATTTAAGAGTTGAGGTTGGGGATGAGCATAAGTGAACAGGTTATTATAATAATCTAAGTAGTATTCAGTAAACTATTGGTGCTTTCCAATTCTAGTGTAAGTGCTTTTGAAGAAAGCACCACTGTCACTTTCAAACAAGGAAACTTAAATTTGTTGACTTCTGAGTTCTGTTAAACTGCTATCATTGTTGTTACCCTCTTCACTCCATCAATTGCATTGCCGTGCTGCTCCTCATTCTCATTATAATCTTGTACTTTCTGTGTGTTGGCAAAACTTTTTGTTTTTTATTTTCAAGTTGTTTGTTTCTCCTTTGATACATATTCTTAGATTAACAATCTGATGTTTTGTAGAAAATGTCACCTCTTTTTTTTTAATCTGTAATTTAAAACTTTGTATCTGATCACTGTTGGAATGACTCACCAAAGCCGGGCCACTAGTTTTAGTTTATGACTGTCTTTAGAGCCTCAACTTCATGGGAATGAGACTTAGAATGAAGAATGCAAAAAATTTTTTAAGAATGAAAAAAATACCATTCTTGGGGTCGGGGAGATGGTTCAGTGGAATAAGCGCTTCCCTGGCAAGTGCAAGGGTCTGAATTCAATCCTCTGTTCTGCCAAAAAAAAAAAAAAAAAAAATTCTTCTGTTGAATTATACCATTTTACTTATTATTACTAACAGAAACACTGCATTTGTTTGTACAGGCAAATCATTTTCATTATTATTGTCTCTTATTTTTATTATTTATTTATTATATATTTAGTACAGGGTCTCACTATGTAGATTGGATTCATGGTGATTCTCTTATTTTCTGCGTCCCAAGTGCTGGGACTACAGGCATGCGACACCCAGTCTTGGTCACCATGTCATCATGCTCCAGGGGCAGAGCCAGCACAGCACATTGGGATCTAACCCTGGCTGCTTCCCTTATTTTTGTTTTTAACCACAAAATTAGTCCCTTTTCATATTTAGTACCCAACAAGACATGTTTTAAAGAAATCTCACATCAATATAGTGTACCCTGCTGTATTTCAAAACTGGGTAGTTCCACTAAAAGCCATTCTCCAAATCCCTGTTAGTAAAGGTCAAGCTATACGATTAAAAAACAGCAATGACAACAAACAAAGCATAGACACACATCTAACCAAACATGTGTGCTCACTTCCTTCTGTTAGGGGAAAAAGTTGAAGAAAATCTAGATCTAGAAATGTATGGAGCATAGCTTCGAAGACAGCTATATCACACACCTCTTTAGACAAGATAAAAACAAAAAACATTTTTTCCCCTGATTTTTCTTTAATACAGTTGCCATCTCTTATATTATTAGGAACCTTCTTGATGACATCTAACCTGTCCTGTTGTACCACTTGGTATCCCCCTCAAACCTAGTTCTATAGTTGGGTGATAATTAATGGGTAGTGGTATTAATGTTCTAAAAAATGATTAACGCAAGCATTCAAAGCACTTACCCTTTCAACTGAGAGTTCACAGAAAGTCTATTTCTTTCCTGTAGTCGCTATCACACCATATGATGGTTCTGATTCCAAGAAGTAGGAATAATGTCTTCTTTTATTGATGCTTCCTTCTCCTTTTTCCTTCCTCTCCATTTTTTCTTCCATTCATTTTTTATGTCTTGTTAGATTCTACTACTTAAAGTGAACAAGCATTAACAGTTTGCCTTTTTTTAAAAAAAAATATTTTATTGGGAAACGAATAGCAATAAGACAGTTTCAAAGTTGATTAATAGGATAGTTTCAATAGTTAATACCTTGTACATTGTTATCTTCTTAGTGGTCATCCATATTATAAGATACAGACAGGATATCCTATTCAAACACTATTAGTACAAATCTTTCTTCTCATTGATTTAAGTGAAAATAGGTGTGTATCTATCCTAACTACACTGTATATAGATACAGAATGGACCTTCCTTTGTATCTTTTTTTGTTTAGTCCTGTCAGATATGGGTATTCCATTGGCATCTAAATACTATAGGTGCATGAATTCAGCAAAACCATACAACACAGTCCAGCAGGCCACAATAGTAGAAAGTTATCCACAGAAGTTGTTTACTTGAGGCTTTCACAGCTCAGCGTATTAATATGGCTTTATTTTATATATCTCATTTTTATACTTTTCTGCTGGATGGTTAAGACCAAGATAAAGCAAAAGACAACCCACAAATTTTAAAAAAATCTTAACAAGCACTCAGACAAAGGTCTGCTCTTTAGAATTGATAAAGAACTAAAAACATGGGGGCCCTTAAATTTAAGTTTGCCTTACTTATGTTACTTTTTGCCTCCTACTCCTTCACTCTATATATTGTAAACTTTTAGTTTACATTTCTTAAGTGGTAGTTTAGCCAGATATAAAACCCTATTTCCCTTATATCTGCAACTTCATTGTCTTTTGTGTCTGATGTTTCTAATGAAAAGTCTATACTGTTAGTACAATTATTCCATTGTTGGTGTGAACTCCTTTTTTTTTGTTTTTAATAGTTTTTCTCTTTATCCTTGATGTTCCATAGTTTAATTGGGAAGTATGTAAGTAGAAGTTTATTTTTATTTATCATAGTTATTCTTAGGTATATATTATCTATATAAGGCATCCTAACTTTTAAGTCTTAAACATTATTAGTCTTATCAGTTCTGCCTTTGCCATTTCCCCTTTTCTAAATTTCTGGAATTTCTATTAGGACTATATATTTCTAATCCCTTTTAAGTTATTTTTATCACTTTATATCTTTGCTACCTTCTGAATCATTTTCTCATTTTGTATTTCATGAGATAATTCTCTCTTTGTACAGCAGGTGGATGTGTAGGTTGTATTAGATACTCTCCCATTGCTGAAGTAGTACCTGATACTCACATTTTAAAAGTAGAAAACTTTATTTTAATTCACAGTTTTAGTTAGTAGGTTAGCAGGCTCCAAGGAAGAAATAGTAGAATGAAAGATCATGACAGATGAACATGGTGGCCAGCAAACAGAGATGAGGAGAAAATATATCTTTCTGAGTCACATCCACAGTGATCTGTGCTTCTGATCAGGCCCTACTCCTGAACGTGAGACTTGGGTAATATTTTAGATCTAAACCGTAAAATAAGAGAATTTCTAAGTGAGAAATTATATATATTTGAAAAAAGATCATCAGCTGAAAGTGAGGGATTCCAAGGCAAAATGAAAGGAACATAGAAAATGGTGAAGGTCATCAAGATGAAAGTAACACTTAAGTTTTTTTTTTTTTTTTTTTGGTGGTAGTGGTCCTGGGAGTGGAAGCCAGGGCCTTGCACATAATAGGAAAGGAGATTTTAATTACTTTTGAAAAAAATTTAAGTAAAATAACTAGTCATAATATTGATATTGATGTTTCCTAAAAGCACAAAAGAGAACTTACTTGTATTTCAGCTGACTCGTACAGCTCAAAATATACTTTTATTTGACTTTATATTAATGGAGGTTGAGAAGCAAAGAAGCACGAAAATTAGATGTAAATTTCAGTTTTGGTTCTTTGAGTGTTTTTGATTATTTAATGTTACCAGTTTTTTAAGCTTATGAAATAGAGGTAATAGTGAATATATTCTTCATTTTTCAGTACTGTGTTGTGTTTATGAAGATCATTGAAATGATAAAGTATTTTGAAAAACATTGTTCATTAAATATAAAAATATAAAAATATAACCCATTGATTTAAATTATTTTGGAATTGACCTTTTATATTTATTTTCTCATAAGTAATGGGTAATGTGTTAGAATATGTTAGAAGTATGATATTAATATTTGGAGTATATATGTGTTTTTCTTTTAAAAAAAATAATAAATTGTACTTATTCTATTTTATTTGGTTTGTGTCCATGAATTGACTTCCTAAAATTCATTTAGAATGTGGGTGAAATGAAAGTCATTTAAATTAGATTATATCTATATTCAAAAATGTATATTTGAATCATAGTTTTATTGTGAAAATACAGCTGTCTGAAATCTAAAGCAGGTGATATTTTTGTCTTTTTAAAGTACTAAAGCTGAACTTTATTAATTTGGTTTAATATAACAAATTATATTTAATTTCTTTTTCCTCTTTGGCAGGCAACCAGACAAACTGGTGGTAGTTTGGACAAGAAGAAGCCGAAGGAAGTCTTCTAAGGTCAGTCCATTTTCTAAATTTCTATTGAATTCAACTTTCACATATACTTCTCTGGTCTTTGAGTAGGATTTTTTTTTTTTTTTAATTTTAATTTTTTATGTATTTGATACAGGGTCTCATTACACAGCTCAGACTCATAAGTGATTCTCCAATTTTCAGCCTCCCTAGAGCTGGGGTTACAGACATGCACCACCACGGCTGGTCTCAGTGGCTGGCATGGCATGCAGTATCAGGGATCGAACCTGGGTCCTTGTACTTGCTAGGCAGGCACTTAGAGTACTAAACTATCTCTCTGGCAATGGAGTAGAATATTTTAAAATATTTTTTGATAAAATAAAATATGCAATTTATTCTTTTTTTTTTCATATTTTATTTTATTTTTTTAAACTGGGGTTTGGACTCAGGCCCTTGTGCTTGCCAGGCAAGCACTTATTCTACTAAGCCACCTCCCCAACCCCTTCACTATGCAATTTAGGACAATCACACCCTGTCTTAAAAAAAGTTCAATAATAATTCTGTACTTTAAAATTTTATATATATATATATATATATATATATATATATATATATAACTGTGAGTCTATTTTTATTAGTATACAATATTCATAGCAATTTTTATTGGATATTGATAAACCTGCATAAAAATTTATTATTTTTAATTGAAATTTAAAATCTTGTGGATTCTTAATTTTTAAAGAGTTTTTTTTAGGTCTAATTATTTTCAGTTTTCTCTTTGTTAGTATATTTGTAGTACAAAATGATTATATTCCCTATGGGGGGTTGGTTCATGTGCGTAATATTTCTTCTTTATTTCACCCCTTCTCTTGGCCCATTTCCGTTTTGCAAAAGCTCTGTTTTTCAATTTCCTATTATCTATCTTTTATTTTTGTCTTTATATTTTGGGTTTCTCATATAAGAGGGCCATGCAGTATTTTAGCTTGTGTCTGACTTATTGGACTTCACGCTATAGTCTGAAGTTGCATCCATTTTCTTATTAATAACTCAAGTTTATTCTTCTTTATGTCATAGTACTCCATTGTGTAGAAATGCCACACTTTCTTTATCTATTCATCTTTTGAAAGATATATAGGGTACTTCCAAGATTTAGCTGTTATGATTTCTTCCGCTAAAAACTTGAGTATGCATGTATCAGTGTCTAAATCTTATGAGAATATACTTAGGAGGATATGGGGTTGAATTGGAGAGTAGCTGGGTTGAATAGAGTTTTGTGAGGAATCTCCATGCTGATTTCCTTAATGGTTGTACTAGTTTATATTCACACGGATAATGTTAGAAGGGTTCCTTTTTCCTGACAGCCTTAGCAGCCCTTTATTATTTGATTTCTTGATGATAGCTATGTGCATTTCTGTAATGGCCAGCAGTGTTGAATATTTTTCATGTGTTTATTGGCCATTTGTCCTTTTTCTTTTTTTTTTTTTGTCTTCAGTATTTGAGATTTTTTTGGTTGTGTTGAGGATTAGTACACATGATTCACTTTGTACACAATTCTTAACACACATACCAAAAAAAGCCATGTATTATTTTTCAGTTGTTCCAGTGGCTTTCCAGCTTCAAATTTAGAGGCAAATTTTCTGTAAGAGGATTAAGTACCCAGTATCTTCGAATGCTGACAAAGTGTTACTTAAGTCCCACCAATTCACAATTTTGTACCACATACACTACATATTTAGATTTTTGATCTTTCACAGCACATTAACAAAATGAGGCAAACCAGACTACCACTACCAAAGATGTTACAGAGTGCACATCTGACAGGGCAACAAATAGGGTGTAGTTTTCTTTAGGAAACAATTCTACTAAAAACATGGGAATAGAAGTCATTTAAAGTATCCAAGACATATTAAATGCAGGACTAATTTCAAAGTGCCATTTAGTATGCTTTGCATTGCAGGATATAAAACTAACCCCCACCTATGGAATGTTAAGCTGACACCCAAGACAATCAAAGCCTGCCATAATTCAGCATCCCACTATTTCTGGTTGTACCAAAAAATAAACAACCAGAGAATGATTTCACCTCTAAAAAAAAAACTTACACTTAAAAATGCGATGAGGTGGGATTTCCTCTTTTTAAAAAGTGTTTCTAGAACTACTAAAAATCTTGCATTTACAAAATAGTTGATAAAAATACTCCTCTGGATTGTACAAGAAGGGAGACAGGGAGCACTTATAAAACATGGTGTGTGATTAATCATGGTGGCTTCTTTCTCTTCTGCTTCATCAGAAGCTGCACTGTCCTCAGTTTTAGTTTCTCCATTCTCCGCAGGTAAATCTTCCTTGGTTTCTTGATTAGCCACTTCCTCCTGTTTTCTCTTGGCTCTCCTTTTCCCTTTTGCTTGCACTTTTTTGTTGGAATATTTATCGTTTACCGCTTTGGCTTCATTTCTACTTTAGTTGGAACAGATTTAGCCAACAACCTCGCCTGATCTCCTTTTCGGCTCCTCCTTCGTCGCCCCTTGGGCCAAGCTGACCTTCCTCTTGGGCATCTTGGCGGCCAGGAGGACACATGCGGAAGCTGTGGGTCCAGGCACACGGGAGCCTAGAGGAGCTACGCAGCTCAACTGTTGCCTTTCCTCCAGCCGCCAGAGCTCTTGGAACCCACGGCGGGGGCGGTGGGAGAACCGGATGGCCCTTTGTCTTTTTTCAGAAGTGTTTTATTCATTTCAGTTGCCCACTTTTTTTATTCCTTATTTTGGGAGTATATACTTTTTTTTTTTTTTTTTTTTTTTTTTTTTTTTTTTTTTTTTTTTTTTTTTTTTTTTTTTTTTTTTTTTTTTGAGTTCTTTATATAGTAGTCTAGATTTTGTCCAAAGGGATATGTGACAAAAGATTGTCTAATTCTGTACATTTGTCTACTTAATCTGTTGCTTCCTTTTTTGTATAGAAGCTTTTTAATGTGATATGATCCTATTCATTATTGAGATTACTTTTTGTGCAGTTGGGGTTCTGTTCAGAAACACATTGTCTACACCTCTATCTTCTAGAGTTTTACCTCTTTTGTCTTCCAGAAGATTGTTTCTGCTTTAACATCTAGATCTTTGACGCATTTTGACTTTAATTTATATAGGGGATGAAGGATGGAAGTCTAGCTTCAGTCTTATGCATGTCAATAGCCAGTTTTCCCCGGACTGTTCATTAGAAAGGTTATTTTTGGCCCCTTTGTCAAAGTTCACATAGTTGAATGTGCCTGAGATTGTTTCTTCTTCCTGTTCTCTTCCATTAATCCATGTGTCTGTTTTTGTACCAGTACCATGTTGCTTTTATCATTGGAGCTTTTTTATATACCTTAAAGTTCAGAATTATGATGCTTCCTGCTCTTCTTTTTTTTCTTTTTGTCTTTTTGAGACAGGGTCTCACTATGCAGTTCAGGCTGGCCTTAAGCTCACTTTGTAGCTCAGGCTGGTCTCGAACTCACAATAATCCTCCTGTCTCAGCCTCCCGAGTGCTGGGATTACAGGCATGTGCTACCATGCCTGGCTTTCTTCTGGTGTTTTGATCGAGATTATTATAAATTTTTATCTTTGTTTTGAGAGCATGGTTACTTTGAGTATAATATGTATTGGTTTTACTGGTAAATAGGGAGCTATATTTCCATTTTCTGAGGTTCTCAACAGTCTCCTTTTTCAGAGTACTACAGTTGTTGTAGAGGTCTTGCACTTATTTGGGAAGTTAATTCTAGGATATTTAATTTTTCTTGATACTATTGTGAGTAGTATTTTCTTAATTCCCTTCTCACTGAATTTATTTTTGGTGTACAGGAACACTATTGCTTTGTGTGTATGTGTATTGATTTTGTTGTATCCTGATGCATTGCTGAATTTGGTTATCCTAGAGGTCTTTTGGTGGAATTTTTTGGGTCTTCCATGTTAAAGATTATGTCATCTGACTTTTTTTCCTATATATTTTTTCTTTTTTTCAGAACTGGGGATTGAACTCAGGACCTTGCGCTTGCCGGGGAAGCACTTATTCCACTGAGCCATCTCCCTGGCCCTATATATTTTTTAAAATCGATCAATTATTTATTTCTTTGGTGCAGGGTCTTACTATGCAGCTTGGACTTGTAGTGATCCTCTTGTCTCAGACTCCCCAGTACTGGGATTACAGGCATGTGCCACCATGCCCAGTTTTGGTGGCTGGCACAGTGTGTCTGGGGTTTTGGGACTGGCATGGTTTGTGGTACTAGGGATTGAACTCCTTGCTCTTGTCAGGCAGGCCACTTAGCTATCTTCCCAACCCTATAATGTTTCTTTTATTTCTTTCCTTTTGTTGCTGTGGTTAATTTTTGAATTATAGTGCTACCTTAGTTCATGGACTTAATTTGTTTCACAATTTTGGAAAAGATGAACATGTTTGTGTCTATGTGGGAAAGATGGCTATAATCCCATGTATGACCTGATACAGAATTTTGTTAGCAAATCAAATTATTCACAAACAAAAGCGTTTTTTAATCAAAGTATCACTGTATTATATTAAACAGGAGTGGTGTTAGGGCCATCCTGTTTTATTCTTGATTTTAGAAGGGAAAGTTTCAATTTTACCTCATTGAATATTGATATTAGTAATAGGTTTGTCATCAGTAGCTTTTATCAGATTGAGATAAGTGTGCCACCATGGCCAGTCTCAGTGGCTGGCTCAGTGTGCTTGGGCCATTGTGGCATATGCTACCGGGGATCAAATCCCTGTCCCTGCCCATACCTAAGTAGGCGCTTAGTCCATTGGTTTATCTCTCTGGTCCATGAGGTTCTTTTTTTGATCGTGGCTGTTTGTGATTCTCTGTGAATCACTTATCTCTGTTTAATTCTTTCCATGAATTTGGAAGGTTTTGTGTTATTATTTATATAAATAGGTTTTCTTATGTCATTTGTGTTGTCTTTTGATTTTTCACTAATTCCATTTAACCTTAAGACTAGTTCCCCTTGCAGTATCTAGCAGCTCTTGAATGTTCTGCGTAGTTTATTTTTTCTTGTTGTTTTTAAGGTATCTCTGAATAATTGGTCCCCACCATCAGCTCTGTCCTCTAGTTTTGGCAGTCCTTGTATTGATTACCATACTTTTGAATGGTAGAAGTTGTAATATGCTGGATTTCTCTATGGTGCCTTTTCATGGGCTCTAAATCTTTGCAAAACTGATCATTCATGTTTTATATCATTTTATTTCAGCTATCTTATTAGGTCTTACTTTATTTTCTGAAAATGCTTTGAAATCTTCTGGTCATTTTGCTTATTATGTCCATTATCTGTTTTATCTTCATTGACTTTTCTGAGTATGTTGTTGATGTTTTTTAATGTCATTTTCATCATTTCAAATAATTCAGTTGTGTGACTTGATTTCCTCTCAATGTCCCATGTATCATCTCTAGCAGAGTTATGTGTGTTTTGGAGTTATTTTGTTGCCTTGTCTTTTTATATTTCCAAGTTTGCTTGCTTTGTGCTGAGATTTACATCTTGGCAATAGTAGAAAACCTACTGGTAGTATGAAGACTTCTTGTTACTGTTTTTCAGTGATGTACTATGGGCATGGCTAACTTTACATAAGTCCTAAGGTCTAGCTACATCTTTTTATTTCAGAAGGGAGACGGCAGTATTTCTGGTCCAATTATTGACCTGCAGTATTGATAATGACACAAAGGCAATCCAAATATTGGCATACAGAGAAAACCTGTTGGTAGCAGCAACTGTGATGTCCTGGCTTTAGCAATAAAATCAGCAACAGTAACATCAAAGGCAAACTATATATTAATGTACCCTAAGAACCAGTGATGCACCACCTTAAGCATAGAAAACACTGAGATGAAACAAATATTGACTGTGGTGGATTGACAAACTGATGGTCTACTTGTAGCACCTAACTGAAATAAAGCAGTGTGGTGTTGGGTGTGGGAGGCCCACCTGAGGATTGTGGCTGATGTCATAACAGGCAGAGCTGGAGAAGAAAAGCTGTAGGGAGCTGTTGGGCTCTCTCTCTCTCTTTCCTTTTCTATTTAGGGCAGGGTCTATAGGGTCTCACTGTGTAGATTAGACTTGTAGTGATCCTCCTATTTACTGCCTTCCAAGTGCTGGGGTTACAAGTATGCACCACCATGCCCAGTTTCAATCCCTGTCTCAGTGCACTGTAGGGGCAGGGCTGACACCCTAGGCCTGGGATCTAACTCCTGGTTCCTGCTTCTGCCTAAGCAGGTGCTTTAATCTGCTGAGCTATTTGGCCGGTGCTTTGGTTTTCCTTGAGTAGTTTGTCATGCTGGCTTTCCTGATGAACTGGGCTGTTCTTGTTGAAAGATTTGGGAGCTTGTTATCACAAAAATGGTTATGGTTCATTCTAGGGAACCTCCAGTCCTTACTGTGAGCATTGCTTCCTGCTCAGAGGGGAAAGTGGTACATTTTTCAATCTCTGGGGGAGAAATTTGTTGCACTGACTTTCTTGATATGGACTTAGCTGCTCTCATTGTCAGCGACCTTGTTGTTGCTGAGGATGACTGAGGTACCTTTCAGGGACCTCTGATTCTTTGAGCTTTGCTTCCTGGCTGAGGTACAGATCCTTCAGCCTGCTAGCACAAATGCTTCATCCTGCTGGCACAGACTGCTTTCTAGCTTCTACCACTGATGTTTGGGCCTTACTAGTGTTGATCCCATGAAATAGGCCTGCATGAAGCATTGCCATAGGCTCTAGGCCTCCAGTTGGACTTGTAGGGGGCATTGTTGTGTATGCTAGGCCTTTACTTGGACTCATGTAGGACATTACTGTGGGATCCTGGTTCTCAGCTGGATTCTTTGGTCTTTAGTGTGTAGACAGATTTCCTGTACTCTTTTTGTATATGACTCTTTGGGTGACTATTATAAAATCTATAAATCATGTGTCCTGTATTGTTTCTCCTTATAAGCCCCAGACTACATTAATATATAGTAGATATCAACTAAATACATCAACTATTCCTCCACTAATAATAGAAAAGTATTCAACAGTAATGGCAACTACTTAAAGAAGCTTAATGGTTATAGAGCTAAACATAGAAAGGTTGGGGAGTAAAGTAAAAAAAATAAAATTTGAAAAATTAATAAAGGAGTAAACTAAATTGAGTTAAATAAAAATAACAAAAACTAGAATAAACAGTAAAAAGAAAATCAGCAGAGCGAAACAAAGAAAAGAATGAGAAAAGTTAAAAGAAGAAAAAGAAAAGAAAAAACCCCAAGCCCTAAAATTCCAGTAAAGGAATAAAAAAGAAATGAGCCTCCCTTCTCCCACAAAATTCTTAAGAGTATTGCAGCATGAGCCAGTCACAAAAAGGAACTGTTGCAGAGTCAACTTTATTCAGAGATGCTGCATGAGGATTTCTGCCTGTTTCTTGTGAAAATGAGGGAAATTCTTAAATAAATTATATCTGTAGACCTGGAGTTCAACAAGTGGGAAGTATACTTGACTGCTCAACCCAAAAAGCAAGATAGGATCACATTTGACCCAGCTGTTATTATTGTCAAATTCTGGAAAACCATAAGAAAAAAATTTGAGAGAGTTTTTGGGAGAGTTAATGGCAAATCTCAGTCAAGGCACTCAGCCCAAATACATTTATCTGTTGACATAGTAGAGCTGAAATTCAGGTAATGTGGACAGGTGAGTCCCACTTCATTCAGTAAACTACAGTGGACCCTTGACTTACGAACTCAATTTGTTTGCAAAGGCTGCTTGTAACTCAAGTTGGTTTTAACATCAAGACTTTTTCCCATAAGAAATAATGGAAATACTTATATATATATTCCAAACCTTCTGAAGCACCTCTTAACTAACCTCTTCATAATAAAAAAAATGTCGTGTAAAATTTGTAATTTGACAGAAACACCAATCATTTCTTAATGTGTGCATCAAAAAGTTGTAAAATAGTTTCCAGCAGTTTCATACTGTATTCAGCATTCAGGTTGACATCTTTGGCTTGCAGGAAGGGAGGATAAAATGGAAGGTGGTTATTATTTGGAAGTTTAGTCTCCTTCCATAAGAACATTTGGAATCTGGCTTTGGTGTTCTTTCTCTCTTTGGGAAAGTCTTAACCCACTGGGACCTGCCTCTGGCTCACTAGGTCTCAACTTTTTAAAACTGACAAGTGGTCTATGGTTGTCTGTTTCTGTCTTTTCTTTAACGCTGTTCTGTAGTATGACATGACACTGTCATTAGGCAAATGAATACAGTGATTTGCATTTTCGGCCTGGTGGACTTTCCCTACAAATGTTTGTAGCTGTGTCCATTTTTTCAAGAATTCCTTTATTTCAGAATGTTGCTGCTGTGATTGTTGATACTTCCCCTGAGCTGCTATTCTATATTGTTCAGCCAGAAGTTGGTGAAAGTTGCTCTGTAGACAATTCTTCTGAATATTCCTCTGTCAGTTCCTCAACATCACCACTGTCTTCCTGCAAGCCTATAGACTTTGCTATGGTGACACTGTCATTAGCCACAGGGTCAAGTGAAGGCTCAAGCTCCTCTCCACAGCCTTAAAGTCTTTCTCCTTTAAGGGAAAGATCTTCCAGGAAGATCTCAGTGTCCTTAGACATTGGCCCAGGATTTATAGATTCCACATAGGGAAGGGTACAGTAATGTTTCTTCCAGAACTCTTTAAGGGTTTAATCTATATCTGAGACCATCTGGAAGCACTTTACGAACAGTTCCTTGGTGTATAACCTGTTTGTCCATAAGCTGTAGTATTGAGGAACTCAACTGAGAGCCATGGGAATTCTTCAACCAATTCTTCCAAATCTGGTGACTGCATAGGAGCACTGTCTGTGATGAAGGGAGCCTTGAGTGGTAAACCTTTGTCTTCTAAATGTTTCTGAATAGTAGGACAGAAAGCCTTCTTGGTCCACTCAAAAAAAGTACTCTTGTTATCCAGGGTTTTTTGTAAGATCTCCATGTGACCCCTAGCCTTTTCTTGATGACTTTATGTTTTCTGAACACAAGAGAGGCTTTATCTTGATGTTACCACTCATATTGGCACATAGCAGTAAGGTTGTCCTATCCTTCATAGTCTTGTGGTCTAGCATTTTCTTCTCTTCCTAGGTAATGTGTGTTCGGAGCGTTTTCTTCTAGAAAGGGGTAGTTCCATCATAGTTAGGAACTTAATGAGAGCAAAAGCCATTTCAGTTTGCTGTCATTTTGAAGTGATATATGTAATTTTCAACATCCTTTTTATCAGGACTGGCTGTTTCACCATACCTTATTGCTGTGGACCCTAGTTCTTAAAAATTGTGAAACCACCCTACTGGAGACTCTTTCCATGGGGCCAATTATTACAGACCCTTCAGTGAGTTCCCCCTGTCTTTTGCCTAGAGTTATTTGACACACAGTAGGAAACAAAGAGGAGACATGAATTGTGAGAAAATAGGGCTTTGGGTTGATCAGTGTTCTCTGGAAACACTGACCCAGAGTCTCCAGCAAGCCACTATTTTATTTTGCCAGTGGCAGGGAAGGAGAGAGGTATGGTAATTTTCTTGGAATTGCATGGAAGTAGTGGTTGAATGGGCACATTTAATATTATAAAGGAAACAAGTTAAGAGTCATCCCCACACCTGGGTGCTTGTTTCCTTGTATTGTCCTCAGCAGACTTAATTCTGCTCTGTGAGCTTCACCAAATTCCAAAGGCAAGGGTGGGTGGAGGCGGTGCTTCGGACAGATACTCCGTCAATTTATAATTTGTGGTCCTCAACCCTACCCCTTAGTGGCACAAAATGTTTTGCTTTTATCATTCATTAATGGATTATCCTTTAGGACATCTGCATTTATAGCCTAGCTTTTTCATAAATTATAGAGTTAGGCTATCATCAGCTGTCTGCCTTTTGTTTAATCTAGCCCCATGACTTACAAATTTGAGTAATACCTTTAGCAACACTACCTTTCTTATACAAATCTTTTCTCAGTAAGATTATTGAGATGGTGGATTTTGACATGCTGTATGTGTTAGTGAGATTGGTTACATGAATGCCCCTTCAGTATTTCTCCACAGTTTTCTTCTTTTTTATTATGATTGTTTTCTATACCTTTGCTTAGCTTACCTGGGGCCATATTGATGGCAGTGATTACATAAAGCACTACCAAAATCACATTCATGGATGCATGCATCTGGGCTCAGACTGGTGTCTATATTACAATTTCATATGATTTCCGGTCATTGAGAGTCTTGTTTATAACAGCACAAGCAGCTGGTTTTTTGGGTTAAAGACTGGTAGTAAGTTAAATTTAAAATTCTAGTTGTAACTCTTAAGTAGTTTGTATGTGAGATCAGTCATAATTTTAAGGGTCCACTATATATTTTCTTTTTTCTTTGGCAGAACTGGGAATTGAATTCAGGCCCTTGGACTTGCCAGGCAAGCACTTATTCTACTGTGCTATCTCCATGGCCCTATGTTTTCCATTACATATCAACCCATACATTCAGATTTATTTTTTATCAAACAGTCTTCTTTGTAGAGATAATAGTAGGAAAGATCTTGCTTCCAAGAATCTATTTTTCAGAGGTAGAATTATCTAAAAATTTAGATATTCCCAGTTAGATTCTTTTTTTTTTTTTTTTTTTTTTTTTTTTTTTTTTTTTTTTTTTTTTTTTTTTTTTTTTTTTTTTTTTTTTTTTTTTTGGCAGAACTCTGGATTGAGCTCAGGCCCTTGTGCTTGCCAGGGAAGCACTTATTCTACTGAGCCATCTCTCCAGCCTCGATATTCCCAATTAGAACCATAGTCTAGAAGTCAGCCACAGGCTCCCTGCAGTCTCACAACAAAAATGGTCAGTAAACTAATTTCACAGTTGTTGGCTCTTCTTGTATGTTGGCTGGCTCTCAAAATCCTTTGGTTAGACTTTCCAAGGAAACGATAGAGGTATTAAAGAAGAATTAAGATTAGTTTGGGAAGACTGTGTTTTTGACCCCATTGCAAAGAGCTGTTGAAAAGATCTCAATATTGCAGTTCAGAAGAAAGGAATAGACCTAAATATGTTGTTAAGAAAATGTCTCCTCTTCTTACTAATATACTGAACTATAGCAGTCTGCTGGTCCACAGCAAACTTGTAGAAATTGTTGACTGTATTTTGAGAGAGTTCATTACTGACATTGGCTTAATTGTAAAGTAGGTGTCATGACTCTATAGGAGAGTTTGAGGCCTTTCATTTCATGGAAACACAAAAGAAGGGTTGGTTACAAAATAAAATTCCTGCAACAAATTAAAAACAAGAGAACTTCTTACAGAATGCAGAGGAAAAGGCCAAAGAAATGAAGATGAGAAAAAGAGAAAGAGATGTAGATAGCCAGTTCAGGAGATACAATCTATGTATTATAGAAATACTTGAAACACAGGACAAAGCAAATGAAGCTGAAATGGTAATTACAGAACCAACTGAAGAAAACCTTCCAGAGGTGAAGCACAAAGTAGGTCTGCAAAGAAGGGCTCATGGGATACCTTTAAATTTAATAAGAAGAAAGCAACATCTAAACATATCCCTGTGACTTTAAAAAATTTTAAGCATAAAGAAAAAATTTGCAAATATTCAGACAGAGAAAGCAGGTTACCTATGTTCACCTGGGGCAAAAGTCAGACTGACTTTAAATTTTTTCTTAAAATTCTAAGTGCTAGAAGACAATGGAATAGCATCTATAGAGTTTTAAGGGGAAATTTTTTTGAACAAAAAATGTAAACTCTACCAAGTTAATATTTATGTATGTAGGCAATTGGAAGATACCAAGGGGTTAAATTATATCAACTGAGAACCTTCTCTGAAGATTTTGCTAAATAATATACAGCAGCCAAAAGAAGAATAGAGCAGGGAGATAGTTGTATGGAAAATTAGATAGTTAAGAATGTTTATGATTGTTTCCTATAGGGGGATAAACCTAAATGCAATATAGATTTGTAAGCTGGGTCTCAAATTTTCACTTTATTTGGTTTTATACTGTCAAAGTGCATGCCACATATTCAAGGTAAATAAATATCGTTTTATGTTTGCCATGTAATATTACAAAGATGGATAATGTTAAACAAAATGCATGTTAGATAAAAGTAGGCATTGTCATTGTGGGCAGATCAAGTATAGGAAAAAAAAATTCTTTGTAGTTTTCATTGAGTTTCTTTCTAGGATCTTCAGTCTTAGAATTCAGTGAATCACAGTGTTCTCCACGTGTCTTTATGCCGTGGATTTCTCAGTTGCCTCCCCTTGGTTCAGATGCCCCTCTGTTCATACATCCTGACTGTGGCTACTGTCTAAGGTGATAAGGGTCCTTGCTCTCATTTGTAGATAGAGCAATCAGATCACTGGTTTCTGCTGGATTTTCTCATTGTGGTGGGGATTTAAGCAGACAGCTGGATTTATTTTATTTTTTTGTAGTACTGGGGATTGAACTCAAGGTACTTGTACTTGCCAGGCAAGCACTTATTCTAATGAACTATCTCCCTGGCCCCAGACAACTGGATTTAATACTAACACTTTTAGATGCAGCCACTTATGAAAGTCAAACTTAGCAGGCATGGCATCTTACTTTGGAGCTCTGGGCCCTGTGTGCTTCCTCGTCTGAAATTGAGCTTACTGTTTGTATGTTTGTGTGTCTATGTATCTATGTCTAGCGATAGTGTCCCTATGGCTGCCTGTGCTGGCCATCTCGAATGTAGTCACTGTGGTAAGGTAACGGTTGGGGTGAAGTTGTTTTGTACTTTTTCTGTGGCTCATTTTAAATAACTTCCCAGAATTGTTCTTCATTAAGCCCTCTTCAGTATGTTGGCTGCTGTTTTGAATTTCTTCTCTAATTCTAGCTTGCCATGAAGAGTAGCTTTTGGGGTAAAACCTCATACTGTTTTTGTACTTTACAGTAGCCATGGGCTTTTCTTGGAGCTAGTACCACTGACTTGGTCTTTTATTTTCCCATGAGCTGCTGACTCTTTGAGGCTCACCTTCTCTCCTGGGGCATTGGTCTTATCCAGGTCAAGCAGTCAGTTGGTTATTACCTTGCTGTAGTCACTGTTTCTCATGTAGTCAATGTGGTACTGTGTTGCTGAAGGTCATGATATGATCTGTAATTTTTCTGTTGCTTGTTGTAAATAACTTCTTAAAATGGTTATTGATTAAACCTTCTTCAGTATACGTACAGCAGGCTCCAAAATATTAGGTGTTTTTCCATATGGTGAGGAATCATGCGCCCAAAATTGACTGGGGGTAAGTGTGCCATTTCTTTCCATTCACAGGTATAACCTCCCTCTTTCCACATCATTTCATGTATATCAGTTTATACTGACATTAATTATAATGCGTAGGTTTTAATTTACAAGTCAGTGAGATTTGATCAATACCTATATACTTATGTAATTACCATTCCTATCCAGGTGTAAACTATTTTTACCTTTTTCCTTTGTTCCTCAGTTTATTCCCAACCATGGGAGGCAACCACTGTACTTTTTCTTTTTTTTTGTTTAAAAGTAGAATGTATTTATTTATTTTTTTTTTCTGCCTGTTGATCTGTTTTTTTGTTTTTAATAATTTATTTGTTTTTTTAATCAATACTTTGTAGATTGTTATCTTCTTAGTAGCTATCCATAAAACAAGAAGCAAACAGGATGTCCTGTCCAAACACTATTAGTATAAATTTTCACATTGCGTTAAGCTAAAGTAGCTGTATATCTATCCTAATTATTCTGTATATACAAATACAAAAAGGTCCTTCCTTTGTATCCTCTTTTTTTGTTTAGTCCTGTCAGAGATGGGTATTCCATTGGCATCTAAATACTATAGGTGCATGAATTCAGCAAAGCAATCCAACACAGTTCAGCAGTCCACAATAGTAGTGGGTTATTCACAGAAGTTGTTGACATGAGCCATTCACAGCTCAGTATATTAATACGACTTTACTTTATATACCTCCTTTTTATACTTTTCTGCTGGATGGTTAAGACCAAGATAAAGTGAGACCTATGTAACAAGAAATGTAACTTGTGTATCAGATAAGGTCAGTCAGGTACCGTCACAGTTTATTCTGTAACCCTGTACCACACTTTGTTAGATCCATTGTCAATGTCACCCATGTGGATGAGTCATGGCCATTGCTTGACCAATTTTCTCTGTGGAAGCCTGAGAGAAAGTTTTCTCTCCATGTGACTCTCCTTAGGCACACTATAGATCATCGATCCCATTCCTCTGTGTCTTCATAATCTTCTTGATCAGAAAATTTGAGGCCTAACTGAGTTACATGATGTTGCAGTACAGGTTCTCCTATGTCCTGAATCTTCACTGACCTTGAAAGCCTAGGGCTGAAATGTTGGCTGACCTTGTAGCCTTTCCTTTTCTCCAATTTTTGATCTGCAAACTTATGTTGCTACCCCTCCAGAAGAGAAGCTCATTATTACCGTGCAACATATGCAGTTTGGTTTACCCACACTATTTGTCTAAATATCAGACATCATAGCATAACATGGAACAGGTATTTTCCATCAAGTATTGAGATATTAAACTCTAAGTCCTTACAGACTATGAAAAAAAATAGAAATTAACACATATATTTACATAGATATTTAGAAATCTATCCATATATAGCATTGTAGCAGGACTGTTGTGTGACTTTTTTTGTGTCTTATTTTTCATTTATTACTCTTTAAAAAATTTTATTTGAAAGACAGTATAGTAATAGTTGGTATGTCATGACAAGTATGTATTTAGAAGACCAGAATGTGACAGGCATTCCAAGCTTGGCCCTTCTATTACACTTTGCTAAATTCAGTGCAGTTGCTTGGTTCACAGGTATCAGCATACATAGTT
>PVKA01014633.1:0-51903 GCA_004027165.1 Ctenomys sociabilis
AGGCTATGACTTCCTGGGGCTTGAAAGACTACATCAAAGCTGAAGCCCTAGACTTCCCAAAACATTAAATACTATATAATGCAGATTACTCTCTCTGCATATCCTCTCTGCATATGGCAGAGGTAAATGTAGGCTACCCACCTAGCTCAGCTCACAGTAGTCACCCACTTCCCACAATTCTCAGTCAATCCTCAAGCCACTCCCCCACTGAATAAAAACTGGGTGAGGCCCTGGGTCACCCTCTTGGTTCTGGAAAGCCATGTCATGGCAGGACTTAGAGCCCCTCGACTCCCCGATGATTAAAAATATAATTTAGTGTCTTCATTTTCGCATGGAAATGGTAGGTTGCATGGAAAGTGGTAGGTTGGAATCAACTTGATGGGATTCCAATAATATAACTTTGGGACTACAAATATTGGTTTTTTGGACTGAGACGAGGACCAGGAAGCGTCTCCTTCAGCAATGAAAAGGAACACTAAGGAAATCATTAGTGTGTTTTAAATGAAAAAGTGTGACATTAGGTGAGGAAATAACCCAACATGGAAGTTTACATGCTGAAATTTGTGCAGAAAAGGGCAGTTGATAAAGAATCTGAGCATGGCACAGTTAGGAAAACGTATATGTATACTTTTATATAACAATGCAAAATGTTAGTATTGTATTAAATTGTATCCATATATGATTTATGTGTATCGTATACACATACAAAGTCACACATGAAGCTGGGCATGGCGGTGCACGCCTGTAACCCAGCACTTGGGAGGCTGAGGCGGGGGGGTCTTTGGGAGTTTCAGACCAGCCTGGGCTACAAAATGAGCTCAAGGACAGCCTGTATAGTGAGACCCTGTCTCACAAAGACAAAACAAGCAAGCAAACAAGCAAAGCAACCAGCCAAAACAAAGTCACATGTGTGATGAAGATCTAAATGGGTCTCATTAGTGTGCATCCATAGGTTCGGTCTTGGCATCCCATGCTCCCGGTAGACCCATAAGCAGCACACAGCATCAGTTGTTTCACCCATCAATGGGTGGGTAGAAGCCTGGGTGGAGACTACTTTTCACTGCTGCTTTTGCATTTTGGGCCAAATGAAGTACTTTTGTATTAAAAAATTCATTCCTAAAGGAGAAAGAGGAATACTTGACATCTAAATGAGTCTTTCTTTTAAAGGCTAGAAAACATTTTATAAGTGTTTACACATGACTATCACCTTAAACCTTAAAAAGCATTATTCTGATGTAATGGAAATGGCAATTAGCATTTAAGATAAAATGACTACTACACATTAGCAGAGATAACATGCTTTGCAAATTTCTCAAACCACTCAAACAAAGGTATTCTAGGCACCAGACCAAGATGTGTCCTTGTCATTTGATGGAAACAGTTCCGTAAAGCATTAGTGCAAAGCATTTACACGTGTAGGGCTGCTAATTTAATATCACAGAGCAAAGTGGCATTGCAGAAAGCCATTAAAATTGAACATGGGGGCCAGTGAGGTAACTCAGCAGACTAAAGCGCCTGCCTAGGCAAGCTCAGGGACTGCGGTTCCATCCCCGGCACCACACGCAGCGCCAGCCCCGCCCCTAGGGCAGGCTGAGCCAGCCAGAGTCTGGGTGTAGTGGCGCACGCCTGTAATCCCAGCGCTGGGGAGGCTGAAATCCAGAGGGTCACCGTAAGTCCCAGCTGCCTGCGCAGTGAGACCCTGTAACAACCAAATACATTAAAAAAAAAAAAATTGAACATTGGTAGCTATTTTGATGTAACATTAAAATAAAATGCGGGTTGTAGAACAAGATAAAAATATCACATAATATTGCAGATCTTTTTTGAAAAAAAATTGTTTATGGCCCAGGGAGATAGAATTCAGTACAATAATGCTTGTCTGGCAAGCACAAGACCCTGAGTTCAATCCCTGGTACTGCAAAACAACAACAACACTGTTTGTTTATTTATTCGGTACAGGGTCTCTCGGACTCATAGTGATCCTCCTGTTTTCAGCCTCCCCACAGCTGGGATGCCAGGTCTCAGTGGCTCGCTCAGTGCACCCAGGGGCGGGGCTGGCTTGGCACATGGTGCTGGGCATTGAACCCTGGTCCCTGCGCTTGCCTAAGCAGGTGCTTCAGTCTGCTGAACTATCTCGCTCGCCCCTTTAAATGTGTTTCTATCTGACTGTGATGCTAGATTTCTTGCACTTTTACCAGTAAGCCATAATAACATTGGCAACAATAATGAGGACGAAAGGTGAGTTTAGATGATGGAGGCGGCCGTGCTGGCCCTGTGGGTGGCTGTGACAGCAGCAGGTGGCAGCAGGGTGATGGTGACGGTGAGAAGAGGACGGTGGGGCCCGTGCTGGCGGTGTGGAGACCCGGCTGGCTGGAATAGATGGTGATGGAGGTGTAAATTTGAGTGTCCATGTTTGGCAGGGTCCTGATGAGGTTAGGGGCATTTTTGCTGTTATTGGGGATGAAACTCAGGGCCTCTGCACTGAGCTATATCCTCAGCATCGTAATCTTTTTAATTTGAGGATGGGTCTCCCTAAGTTCAAGCTGTGGTCTAATTTGTGATCTTGCTTTGGCTGACCAGACTGCTGGCATTCCAGGTTTACACCACCTGATTGGCTGAGGCTGCTGGCATTCCAGGTTTACACCACCTGATTGGCTGAGGCTGCTGGCATTCCAGGTTTACACCACCTGATTGGCTGAGGCTGCTGGCATTCCAGGTTTACACCACCTGATTGGCTGAGGCTGGTGTCATTCAACCTAAATTCTGATGAGTTCCTTTGTCCAGAGAAAGTGATGTTTTCCACCCTCCATGGCAGCCGTAGCTCCACCCCGACCTGTGCAGCGTAGGTCTCTCTTCCTGTGCTTCAGGGACTGCACTCCACACTGCCTGTGGAAGAACCCATGACCCTCCCCGACCCAGTGACCAGCGGGAAAATGCTGGCGCTCCAGGGGCCGCCTGTCCCCTCCCACTTCTGCCTTGGGCTCTTCTATATGCAACTCACAGACGTGCATTTTCTTTTTCTTTTTTTTTCCTTTTTGTATTTTTTATGACAGGGTTTACAGGGTCTATACAGATCAGACTCATAATGATCCATCTGTGTTCAGCCTCCCAAGTGCGGGGAACACAGGCTTGTGCCACCACACCCAGTCTCAATTGCTGTCTCAGTGGGCCCTGGGATGGGGCTGGAAACATGCATTTTCTTTCTTTTTGCGGTACCGGGGATTGTACTCAGGATTCTGCACTCAGCAGGCAAGCGCTTATTCTACTGAGCTATCTCCGCGGCCCTAACATGCCTTTTCTTCATCACTTCTTCTGAACCCCGTTTCCTTCCACACCATGTTCGTCCGCCTTCTACTTGCCTGCTTTTCCAACTCTAAAAAGTCTGTCTCTCTTCTGTACGATCTCTATTTTATATTTTGTTTGAAAAAGTTGTTTATATTTTGGGTTCGTCATATAAGAAAAGCATGAGATATTTAAGATCTAGTGTCTGGCTTATTTAAATTAATATTATAAATTCAAGATGTCTTCCTACAATTTATCCTTGTTTATGCCAGATTAATAGATCACCATGTAGGTGTATAAATTTTTCTCTATGTGCTGGTGTATTGATGGGAATGTAGGATGTGTCCATGGTTTGGCTGTCATAAATCGTGTTGCCTTAATCACGGGTTGCACCTACTACCGCGACACAGCGACTTTCGGTCTTTTTGGTAATGTACATAGGAGAGGCATGCCTGAGTCAAGCGGGATTTCTCTGTTTAGTATTTTGAGGTGACTCAGTTCTGATTTCCATAGTGTTGGTAGTGCTTTACATTCTTACCAACAATGTAGAAGGGCTATTTCCCCCGTGTGCTTTTGGGAGGTCTTAGATACCGTGTGTGTGTGTGTGTGTGTGTGTGTGTGGTGGGCTCAGCCTGCCTTGGCGGCCGGGCTGGTGAGGTATGTGGTGCCAGGGATTGAATCGCGGTGCTTGTTTGCCTAAGCTTGCCTAAGCAGGCGCTGAGCCATCTCACTGGCCCCTCTGTGTGTAACATGATGGTCTCAGAGCGCATCCACTTTCCTGCAGGTGACCCCGGCTATCCTTTTTGGTGTGGGTCTTCTTGTTTACCTGGGGAAGACCCGAGAGTCAGTGACGGGGATTATGTCAGATTAGAGAGGCTCTGTACAGCAGAGGAAGCAGCCCCTGGAGTGAACATGCAACCTGCAGAATGGAAAAGATGTCTGTTTCCTACTCTTTGGGCAGAGGACTAATATCTAGAATATATGATATTTCTTCCTATGTTTATATATTTAATACATGAGCTTAAATATCATATGGGTTTTCATATATGAGAAACCCAGAATATCAATAAAGTTTTTGGGAGGGTACTTGGAACCGAACTCAGGGCCATGCATTTGCCAGGCAGGTGCTGTGTCATGGAGCTACATTCCCCAGCCCAAATATCAATAAATTAAAGAGTAAAATGAAAGGTAATAGGAAACAGGGAGACACATCTTTTCCAAAATGGGCTGGGACCAAGAGATAGAGAGAGAGAGAAGGTAGGAGGAGGGAAGGGAAGGGAAGGGAACTGGGGATGAAAAATAATCCTGAACTGGTCAGATAGCTCAGCAGACTAAAGCATTTGCTGAGGCAGAGCACAGCAGCCGGGGTTCGATCCCTGACGTGCCGAGCCCTCCCTGCTCCTGCTGCGCGCCGAGACAGAGATTGAGACTGGGCGTGGTGGCGCATGCCTGTAATCCCAGCTCTCGGGAGGCTGAAAACAGGAGGATCACTATGAGTCTGATCAAAGAAGTGACATCCTGTACACCTTCTACACCCTTGTAGACCCCGTCCTAAATTCATAAAAAAAGAAAAATAATCCAGATGTGCTATGCATGTGTCCCAGCCCCACTCGAGGAATGAAGCTGTTACATTCTGCAGACCTCTACTCATGAAAATTAAAAAATGTACATTATGTACTTCAAGTGTGTGCCAATAAGAATGAAAATTTAAAAAATTAACATAAATTAGCATATCCCTATGGGGAACATTATGAAACCTGTTACAAAAAGCTAGGAATAGAAGTACTAATTAGCCACATACACTGTTCCTTACATTTATGCAATTAAAACGAATCCAGCACATGGTACAAATACCTGTATATCCACATATATTGCAGCTTTATGTACAATAATCAATATATGGATTCAGCCTATGTACTCGTCAACAGATAAATGGACAAAGCGAATCTCACATGTATATATCATTGTTTTTTTTTTTTTTGGCGGAACTGGGGATTGAACTCAGGCCCTTGTGCTTGTCAGGCAAGTGCTTATTCTACTGAGCCATCTCGGCCCTGTATATATATTATTGAAGGATATCATATTAAGCAATATAAGCCAGAAATACAACGGCAAGCATCATATGACTTTGCTCATATATGGAGACAGGAAAATAAATATGCTCTGAAAATAGAAGAGGGACAATGAGGGACTGGGAAAGCATCCTTGGGGAAGGGACAGAGGAGGGAGGACAGGGGAGGGTGGAAGTGGCAGCAGGAGTCCCAGGAAAGGTGGGAATGGTGAGTCCAGTCCCTGCGTGACCAGGGGGAGGCGCCCTGGGTGCCCAAATCGCTTCTCAGTCCTGGGGATGATGGCAGGGCCGTCAGCGAGTGGTCTGATGGCTTCCTCGGCTCTGCGGCGCGGTGAGGAGGAGATCGCGGGGAAGGAGAAGTTAGCCGAGACGCCCTAACACCTGAATCCTCTGGTACCACCCCAAAATGCCATCTTGAAAAATTGTGTCAGCTTTTCACAAGTATTTACTGTCAGCTACCTGCGGGGCCGTGTTCACCGCAGCTCCGTTCATTTTGGGGAAGGTTCCAAGTCAGCCTACATGTCCGGGAGCAGATGAATAGAAGAGAAAGAAACATTATCAGTGGACAAAACGGAGTACTGTTCAGTCCTAAAGAAGCATTAAAATCTGCCATTTGCAGTAAATGGGTAAAACTGGAGGACATTGTTCAGCGAGACACAGCGGGCACATGTCACCTGTGCTTTCTCATATGCGATCCCCCTACTGTCCATCTGAATGTAGGTCCATGTTTATTAGTGGTGGGGAAGGGCCATTCGTGGTGGACAAAAGAAGCAGGGATGGGATCACTGCGTGCTGTATGCATCTACCGAAATGTCACACACATTCCCATTAATGTGCTTTCCCACGCAGCCTTCCGGGGGCGCCCTCACGTGGAGTTCCAGGGTCTGACTCTCTGGCCCCTGCAATGGGTGTGGGTGCCAGACACGTGACCCCCACACAGCCGTGATGTTGCTTGTTCACGGCTTACCTCTGCCTTCCTCTCCGGAGGACTGCCTGTGCCAGAGGAGTTGCGTCTCCTGAAGCTTAAGCCCTGGGCTTCAGGAGAGATCCTAGAGCCAATCACTGAATGACCACTCACCCACTCACCCGAGTGGTCAGTCACATCTCAGAGCTTGCTTTTTATAATTACTTCATGAATCAGTTTATTTATTGGGTACAGGGTCTCGCCACACAACTTGAACTGGTAGTGATCTTCCTGTCTCAGCCTCCCTATCGCTGGGATTACAGGTGTGCACCACCATGCCAGGTACTGGGGCTGGCACAGCGTGCCCGGAACATTGGGGATCAAACCCCAGACCTTGTGCTTGCCATGCAGGCGCTTAGACCGCAGAGCCGTCTCCCGGGCCCCACTAGAGCTTCCTACATGATCCAGTGGAGGACAGCATCTAGCTGGACCCTGGGTTAGTTACCTATTCTCCCTTTTTTGCTTCTGTTTCTCAATAAATCATGCAGGTCCCAGTCTCTGACTTCACTTCTAACGCACTGGCCTCAACCCAAGGAAGGGCCTACGGGGACAGCTCAGGTGTGAGGAGGCAAGGCTTCTGGGGTTACAGGATCTGGTAGAAATCCTGGCTTAGAAGCTGCATGTCTGGGATGAGGAGATAGCTTGGCGGCCTAAACGCCTGCCTGGAAAGCGCAAAGACCCGGATTCAGTACCCGGGACCGCGTGCTGTGCTGCCCCTGAGCCTGTAATCCCAGAGCTGGGGAGCCTGAGACAGGAGACTTGCTAGGAGTCTGAGCTGTGTAACAAGACCCTGTACCAATTAATTAAACATAATAATAAAAAAGAAACTCAATGTCTAAAATGTAGCTCTTGGGGCTGGGGACGTAGCTCAGTGGCATAAGCTCCTGCCTGGCAAGTGCAAGGTCCTGAGTTCAATCCTCGGTACTAAAAAGAAACAAAATGAGGCTCGTGTTGCTAGTCAAGTCCCACGCAGGGAGGAAGCGTGCTCAGGAATGAGCTGCGCCACCGAAGTGCCCACCAGGGCCACTCTGGCCTTCGGCCTCTGAATAACTTCCTGATGAGAGCGCAGAGCCCACGGACAGCCTCCGAACCTCCAAACAAGTGGCATTTAAGATGGTGCTTTTTATTTTATTTTATTTATTTTATTTTATTTTATTTTATTTGGCAGAACCGGGGATTGAACTCAGGCCCTTGCGCTTGCCAGGCAAGCACTTATTCCACTGAGCCATCTCCCTGGCCCCACAGATAGTGCTTTATTTGAAACTGAAGCTCTCCTTTGTCACTCACTCTTTAAATTTATTTTTTAAAGAATAATAATAATAAAAAAAGACCCAGAATTTCAAAACAAGAGGACAGGAAATTAATAATGGCGATTATATTGTATATTATTATCTTCAAAGTAGTTGAAGGTAGCCGGGCGTGGTGGCGCATGCCTGTAATCCCAGCACTCGGGAGGCTGAGGCAGGAGGATTGTTGTGAGTTCGAGACCAGCCTGAGCTACAAAGTGAGCTTAAAGCCAGCCTGAACTGCATAGCAAGACCCTGTCTCAAAAAGACAAAGTAGTTGAAGGTAACAGAGCACCAGATGTAGGCATGTAAGATTGATTGAACACTATCAGCACTGACAGTTTCTTTCAATGAACTATTAGAAAGTAGTACCGTCACCCGAGCTAGTGTGTGATATGCATATATTCCCCTTCCTTATTCTCCTTTCCGCATCTCCCTTGTTCTCTACTTCTGAGCAGATCCTTTCCCATTCACGCTATCCACTGCACCCCTTGGATTCTGTGTGCCCATTCAGGTTGTCGCACCAGGGAGGCTATGACACACAGCGCGCCCGATCGGTCTACACTGCTCTGCTTTTATTTTCTGTACTGTGCATCACCTCGCACCATCCCGTCCCACCCTCTGTCGGGGCTTATTAGCTAACTCGCTCTCAGGCTGGAAGGTCAGCGGTGAGGTCAGGGCCTGGGGCAGCGCGCCCACGCAGGTAGCCCAGCGCCTGCTCCGTGGAGGCAGGCAGCGCGCAGCGGATGTGCAGCGAGTGAGTGCGGGGAAACGGACCCTTTTGTGAAACATCTCCTGCATGTTTAGGGAAAAAGAAAGGAAGAGAGAAAGAGGGGGCACACCTTTAATTTCTATTAAAAGGAAATAATAGAAAAAAGGAAAAGAGCAAGGAAGAAATTGATGGAGAAAGGGAGGAAAGAGACAGAAAGAGAGACAGAGACAGAGAGAGACAGAGAGACAGAGAGACAGAGAGAGACAGAGACAGAGATGACAGAGACAGAGAGACAGAAACAGAGAGACATAGACACAGCAGAGAGAGAAAGAAGAGAGAGACAGAGACAAGAGATAGAGACAGAGAGACAGAGACAGAGAAAAAGAGAGAGAGACAGAAACAGACAGAGAGACAGAGAGAGACAGAGAAACAGAGAGAGACATAGGCACACAGTAAGCAGAGAGAGAGAAAGAAGAGAGAGAGACAGAGACAGAGAGAGAGAGAGTGTACGGGCTCGGCCTCATAACCAAATGCTGCACGGTGCCCAAACCTTTTCTTTTAGACCAAGGAACCAGGAAGCCGCTGGTCGCACGAGATGTGGGCTCAGAAAAGCCTCCTGAGGGGCTCGTCTTACCATTCTGGTGTGGGTAGTAGAGCGAGACATATCGGTACTGTCAGTCCCAACACCTTGCTGCATCCCGCTAAACCACTTTTTGTATTCCATTCGCACCTGACAATTTGAGAAATACAGAAACCCGTGTTATCTCCAGAGTTTGGCTTGAGAGAACAGACCGTAGAATGAAAGATGAAGGGTGGGGACCCGAGCCCCGCCTTCTGCTGCTCTCCCTTGGATTCTCTGTGTAGTACTGGCCATACTCATGTTGATGCTCTTAAAACAACAAGAACAACAAGAACAACCACAAACTGTGTCGATGCCAAACCCCAGCCGGACCTCGTATAGGGTGAGGGTAAGAGTGGTGAGGGCTACGGTGGCCATGACAATGGTGGTGTGATGGTGGAGGTCACTATGTGACACATTTTGCATGAAACACGGCATTTCATCTTTACATCAACTCAATGGCAGAAGTACTTTCCTCTGGGCCGGACAGATAGCTCAGAGAACTAAGCACCTGCTTAGGCAAGCGCAAGGACCAGGGCTCGATCCGATCCCCGGCACCACATGCCATGCCAGCCCTGCCCCCAGGTGCACTGAGCGTCCACCAAGACCGGGCGTGGTGGCACACGCCTGTAACCCCAGGGCTGGGAGGCTGAAAACAGGAGGATCACTGTGAGTCTGAGCTGCACAGTGAGACCCTGAAACAAATACATTAAAAAAATACTCTCTTTTACCTCCAACTAGAGATGTAGAAATTGAGGCTTTGGAAATAAACCGACTGGTCCAAGGCCATAGAGAAACCCTCAAAGCCCTGCCTTTCTTACTGAATACTCCTAGTACGACCATTACACTAAGATGCCCCTGATAGTTTGTGAATCAACTTGCTTTTCCTTTTGACACATTAAGAATGACTTTTAAAGGTATAATGATCTATACTACTTTGCTAAGACTTCTAAGTTGTGTGGCGTCTCTCCTGCAAGGAGAACCAAACAAAAAGAAGGCACTAAAAGATGGAAAAGAAAGCGAGGTGTGGTGGTGCATGCCTGTAATCCCAACACTTGGGAGGCTGAGTCAGGAGGATTGTTGTGAGTTTGAGACCAGCCTGAGCTACAAAGTGAGCTTAAGGCCGGCCTGAACTGCATAGTGAGATCCTGTCTTAAAAGGAGACAAAAAAAAAAAAAAAAAAAAAAAAAAAACAAAAAACAAAAAATAAAAGGTGGAAAAGAAACTATCAGTGTTCAGGCTATCACTTTTTTTTGCAGTATTGGGGATTGAACTCAGGACCCTGTGTTTCCCAGGCAAGCGCTTATTCTGCTGAGCTATCTCCCTGGGTCCAAGGTGATCACTTTGCCACCAGACTCTGAACTGCTAACTCCACTTACAAGCAAAGAAAAATGGCAGAGAATTGGTTTCAGTTTTCTACAGAGAGCAGAGACTGTGAGATTTATATTGCATAGCTGCAGGTGACTCTCAGCTCTGGGCAGAAGGCGTTCCCACCCCTGCATTTGAGAGGATAGGTTCAGAGTCGTGGCATCCAAGGTCACAGAGCAGCCTGCTTAGTGGCAGGCCTGGGATTAATGGTGAAAGCTCTCGAAGCTGTTGGTACAGCACACCAAACATTTCAACAGCTCCGTAAGTGCGTCTCACTGCCGGAGGGTGATTCTGGCTATCCCGGGAGGAACTCAGGTCTGAGCACATGGTTTGCTATTTTTTCCTCATTCATTTATTTATTTTTTGTTATTTATTTATTTATTTGGAGGAACCAGGGATTGAACTCAGGCCCTTGCACTTGCAAGGGAAGCGCTCATTCCACTGAGCCACCTCCCTGGCCCCATGTTGCTTTAACAGAAGAAATCAGAATCCAACCGAGCTGTCCTGCTGCTAGACAGAAGCATTAAGAAAGCCAAGCTGTGTGCTAAACTGTGTTTTGTGGTGATCTCTTTTCTGTTTGCCCATGAGATCATCAACATTTTACTTATTTATTTAGAAATTTAAATTTTTTATTAGTACATGTTGGCAGTACATAATAATTATATTCTTCCTAGGGAGCTGGTCCATGTGAGTAACACATCTCAACCATATATATATATTTAGCTACTGTGAAGTGTGCTGTTATAAATATGGGAGTGGACGCTGAGTGTAGATGTATCCCTGTATTTTGCTATCTTCGCTGTTCTGAGCAGCTACCTAGACGGACTAGCTGGGTCCCATATATATATATATTGGCAGAACCGGATTGAACTCAGGTCCTTGCGCTTGCCAGGGAAGTGTTTATTCCACTGAGCCAACTGAGCCATCTTCTCGGCTCTCAATTATTTATAGTTTTAATCATTTATTTATTTATTTGGTACAGGGTCTCACTATGCAGCTGGGATTCATAGTGATCCTCCTGTCTCAGCCTCCCTCCCCAGCGCTGGGATTACAGGTGTGCACTACCACTCCCAGTTTCAGGGGCCGGCTTGGCACAGGGTCAGCACGGCCTGCAGTAATGGTGACCGGACTTGGGTTCTTGCGCTTGCCAGGCAGGCGCTTAGCCTGCCAAGCTACCTCCCTGGCTCTCTTCCTCCACTGTTTGCTTCACTTCCCTTTTGCAAAAGATCTATCTCCCTATTTCTTATCATCTGTGATTTATTTAGATATCTTTGTTTATAGTTTGAGTTTCTTATATTTAAGCTTGTCTGTCTGATTTATTTCACCTAACATCACGGTCTCGGGGCTGCTCCATTTTTGTACAAGTAACTCGAGTCTATCCTCCTTTACAGCAGAAATGCTCCACGGTGTGTTCGCACCACATTTCCACATTCGTTCAAGTGTTGATGGACAGGCTTCTTCCGAGATTTAGCTATTGTGAAGTGTGCTGTTATAAATATGGGAGTGGACGCTGAGTGTAGATGTATCCCTGTATTTTGCTATCTTCGCTGTTCTGAGCAGCTACCTAGACGGGGACTAGCTGGGTCCCACGGGATTTCTAGATGGGAGGCTGCAGCTTCAGCCTCAATCCCAGACTGCAGACAGTTTTTTTTTTTTTTTTTTGTCTTTTTGAGACAGGGTCTCACTATGCAGCTCAGGCTGGCCTTAAGCTCACTTTGTAGCTCAGGCTGGTCTCGAACGCACAATAATCCTCCTGCCTCAGCCTCCCGAGTGCTGGGATTACAGGCATGCGCCACCACGCCCTGCTTTGCAGACAGTTTTGATCAAAGCACAGTTATGTAGTATGAGCTACAAAGGAAAAAAGCCTTTGTTGTGAGCCACTGAGATTGCAGGGCCAGGAGGAAAGGACTTTTTTATTTTTTTTTATTTCTGAAGAACAAATAGCAATGAGACAGTTTCAAATCAAATAGGACTCTTTGTTAATGGGCTGTACCTACCTTGTGCTATGGATACACGCTCTTTTTCAAAAGTCCTGCATCTTTACCTGGGAGCACTGCACTGAGCCACATCCTCAAGTCCTTGGGATGCAGGATCTCACTGAGTCCCTACGCTGTCCTGGCTGGGCTTGAACTGGTTGTCCTCCTGCCTCAGCCTCCCAGAGTGCTAGGATTACAGATGTCTGCCACCATGCCCATGTGATACATGCGCTTAAGAGATACATTAGAGCTCTGAGCAGGTGACGTGGCATCACCTAGCGCTATCTGGAAGGCCTTCTCGAGCAGAAGACAACCCCAGGCGTGAGTAGAAAAGGCCAACGAGAGGCGAGAGCGTGAACGGCCATTCTGTAGGACTCTGGGGCGGGGCGGGGAGAGAAGAAAGTCAAGCGAACTGTGCCAACCTTCCTGGAGGTGTAGTGTGCTGGTCTTACCTGGTGATTAAGAAGACAGTGCACCACAAAGAGCAGAACCCCCTGCAGGACGTTGACGATGGTGAACAAGTAGGCCATGATTGATCCAACTGTGTCCCCCACTCCTTCAACCATGAAAAAGCCAAGACCCCAGGAACAGCCCAGGGTGAAGAACTGAGCAATGGCTTTGAATGTCATGACTCTGGGGGAAAGAGAGCAATATCAACTATTGGTTGCCACGTTTTCTCCAGGTATTTGGCAAAGACTGGTGCCAACTAAATGCTTTCCATGTGTTACCTTATTCAATGGCCACAGCTACCTCACACAGGTGGTGACATATACCAGCTCATATAGAGCTGAAGGTGAACCAGGACCTGTGCTCTCCATCACTGCTCCTGGGGATGATTTTTCCTTAAATCGTTCTCAGAAAGATAAAATGATTTATCCCTTCAGAGATCATTTATCTGCCTTAGAAGTGATTTACCTGCCAAGGCTTCTACCTGGACTTATGGGGACCTATGCAGAGAATGTCTTCTAGAAATTCGTGTTGAGAAGTTCGTTCGGATGGTGCTGTTTTCATGATTTCAGGATACAACAGCGTTGGGTTTCTTGGAATGAAAATTGTGTTTGTGACAATGGAGCAGGGCTGTGGCTGAGAGTTATCTGGACAAAGCGATGCCTGTGAGTGTGTGCACGGGAGCATGTTCATGAGCCTTCACTTCCACACTCACGTGCAGGGGGCTGGGGCGACTTGAAGTCTCCCAGAGGAAGGAAGTGGAGGCCAAGTGATGTTTCATTGGTCTCCTCACCAAATGCACGTCTGACCCAAGTCACGGTGAGAAGATGGGCAGATACTCCTTTCGCTTACAGCCACACAACAAACCGGTATGAGATGCTCATCCAGTCTTGGCTGAGATGAGCCCAGAGTTAACTTGACACGTATTTTCAACAGATATAGCACCTTACACTTCCTAGGGTGGAACTGTGTTCCACATAATAACATTTGTCAGAGAGTAGCATGCATCAATTTTGTAATTAGTATTCGATGTCATCATTATTATTTGAAACATTTCATTATTTTATTTATTTATTTTTTGTATTTAAGGGAAGGGTCTATAGAGTGTTCAGGGTGTCACTACTAGATCCGACTCATAGTGATCCAACTGCTTTTTTTTTTTTGTCTTTTTGAGACAGGGTCTCACTATGCAGTTCAGGCTGGCCTTAAGCTCAACTTTGTAGCTCAGGCTGGTCTCGAACTCACAACAATCCTCCTGCCTCAGCCTCCCGGGTGTTGGGATTACAGGCCTGTGCCACCACGCCCGGCTGATCCAACTGTTTATAGCCTCCCAAAAGCTGGGATTACAGGTGCGCGACACCATGCCCAGTCTCAGTCAACGATGTCTCAGTGCACCCCGGGGACAGGGCCAGCGCTAAGCATTTTGATTGATGCCAGTGAGAATCAAGTTTCTAACATCAAGAAGAATGCAGTCCAGAAGTGTGTAAGCCTCAAGATGAAGTGTAACGTAGACACTGCTGATGTTAAGTTCACATCAAGAGAATGGAATCCAAAGGAGGTATTCAATAAATTTTTCTTAAATAAAGGAAAAAGGAGCACATTAAGTTACTCATAGTTGTATTTCTTTTATAAGTTGTATCTCAAATGCTCTTTAGCATCAGGAAAATTTGTATCTTTTTCCCAGGGAGTTGTAAGTACTGAGCCCAAGGCCTCACACATGTTGGACAAGTACTCTACCCTGAGCTTTGTCACAGTCCTATGCCATATTTTTGTCTAGAAGTTTTCTTCCCCAAGGAGAATGGTCCCATAGGGCAAATCCTCAAGTATCAATGACTCTGATACCTTTTTTTTTTTGGGCGGAACTGGCGATTGAACTCAGGCCCTTGAGCTTGCCAGGGAAGCGCTTATTCCACTGAGCCATCTCCCCGGCCCCTGATACCTTCTCACCTGGTGTCCTGAATGGTAGAGACTTCTTTATTGAGCGAGGAAAGTTTGCTTCTCAAAATCCACAGAACTTGGAAATAGAACACAAAGTTTATCTGTGGAACAGCATAAAAAATGACTTAGAAAATTTTTTTGAGGTCCTTTTAAATAATCTAACCAGCTAGATCTTAAGATCTTGTCCCACAAGACTTCATCGGGATACCAGGGACATGCTTGGTCTATTATGTACTGTGTACAGCACCTTTCACCAACTGGTACTTGGTTGGCGACTCCCACCTTGAGGTCTAATGCAGACACACGGGCCTAAATATTGGATGGTTTCTCTTATACTAGAGATACACATCTTTTTTTTTTTTTTTTTTTTTTTTTTTACCCAAAATGTATATCAATTTGGTAGCAAAATAAAAGAATAGAAAACAAAAGGATAAATCTTTTACCAGAGGTAGGGAACCAAGAGACGGAGAGAAAAGAGGGGGAGGGACAGGGACTAGGAGGTGAATTGAGAAGCGTTTCGCATGTGCAGCCCCTGCTCACGAGGAATGTCATCATTAGGCACTGCAAATCAGTACTAATATAAAAATAACGTCGCTCAGCCAGAACACTTGGAAAGTAGAAAGCTGCTCTTAGCCACAGCAGGCCGCAGGTGTAATCAGGAAGTTCCCAGAACACAGGCGAACTTACCGCTCTGTGCAGAGTAAATGCCCATTAAATATTTATTTAGTGAATGGATGAAGGAATGAATGTAGCGCTTTAGAGGAATTCTCAGCAGAGGGTTACAGCGCAACAACCAGTGAGCGAGGGCCAG
The DNA here is from genome assembly GCA_004027165.1 of Ctenomys sociabilis. NCBI lineage: Eukaryota > Metazoa > Chordata > Mammalia > Rodentia > Ctenomyidae > Ctenomys > Ctenomys sociabilis. The sequence continues at coordinate 15,475 of PVKA01014633.1, forward strand.
CCGCGGAAGCGGAAGCGCAAATAGCCTTTCCCGGAAGACCCCCGAGCTTCACTCCTCCCCCCCCTTTGGGTCGGCCAGGCGCAGGCGCGTGCGCAGGGAACCATCACCCACCGCGACGATGACGGCCGCCGGGCCCAGGAAGCACCAGATGAAGCTGTTATCCACTGTGAGCCAGCAGCTGTGGGAGAAGACAAGCCTGAGCTGCCTCTGCCTCCGGAGAAAGAGCAGAGCTCGAGGAGGGAAAGAAGAACTGCGTGGTGGGGGAGCTGTGCGTTTGGCATCCGGGCTCTCCATAGACTCCTCCACTGACATAAGCAGTATGTCTTTTTTTTTTTTTTTTTTTTTTTTTAAATGGATTTGGTACAGGGTCTCATGACGCGGCCCAGACTCCTAGCGATCCTCCTGTTTCCAGCCTCCTCAGCGCTGGGATTACAGGTGTGCACCACCGCTGGTCTCGGTGACTGGCTCAGCGCTACTGGGGGCGGGGCTGGTGTGGCATGTGGTGCCGGGGATCAAGCCCCCGTCCATGCACTTGCCTAAGCAGGTGCTTAGTCTGCTGAGCTATCTCGTAGCCGTAGCAGTACATTCTCTGCCTCAGTTTCCTGAAACATGAGATGGACCTAAGTATTGGAAAGATTTCGTGGTTACGGGAGCCATACCTTAAATCTTGAGGTCAGGTACTGTCATGTCGGTGCTTTGAATTTTTTCTTCCTCAGTATGGATTGCCTTTTCATTTCCTCTAGAGACTCATTTGATCAATAGCCGCAAAATAATTTTGTGGGATTTGGATTGGGACTGTGTCACAGGTGTAGATGAAGTAGGGATGAACTAGCCGCATGCCCCATTGAACCTCCTTATCTATGAATATATAGTGTTTCTGCATTTATTTCTACCTTCATTGGCTTTTTTGGACTTGCGTGGTTTTCCTCATACAGAATGTTGAGCAAAGATTAAATGAGACCATGTATCTAAAGCTTTTTGGGACAGTTCTTGTAAAAGAATTAAACCTCAATAGTTATAGTCATTATGGTGAGAATTAGTGCTATAATGAGAAAGCATATAAAAAATTATGGAACAACAGGCATAAATGCTAAATAAGGACATTAATTATGGACACAGTACCCTGTCACTCAAACCCTTTGAATCCTGCCATCTGACATTGTCAAAGGTGGTAAAACTTACTCTAAAAAGCAATGAACTTGGCAATATGAATCTGGAAAAAAATTTAAAAGGCCAGCCACAGCCCACACTCAGGGCTGAGAAGATTCCACACATTAGTTCTGTCTCAAGGCTTGCAAACTATGGGGCATGATTCAGACGCAAGCTACCGCTTGTTTGAAAAAATAAAGTTTTATGGAAACACAGCCACACACTTTCATTCACACATTGTCAGGGATTTCTTATGATAAAGGCGATAGGGAGGCCCCGTGGCCTGCCTAAGCCCCACATAGTTACAACCTGGCCTTTTGCAAAGTTTGCCAATGCTTCATTCTCCCTATCATCCCATCCCCAGAGTCATTCCGGACACTCACGAGGTCCGAGTCAGAGATTGGCTATCTGACTTTTTTTTTTTTTTTTTTGTCTTTTTGAGACAGGGTCTCACTATGCAGTTCAGGCTGTCCTTAAGCTCACTTTGTAGCTCAGGCTGGTCTCGAACTCACAACAATCCTCCTGCCTCAGCCTCCCGAGTTGGCTATCTGACTTTGAGAGGGGCAAGGTTAGAGGTAATAATAGCACATGGGCAACCCAACTCTTGTTGTTCAATTATTGTTTTTACATTCTTTCTCAGCATATGGGCCAGGGAGATGGCTCAGTGGAATAAGCGCTTGCCTGGCAAGCGCAAGGGCCTAAGTTCAATCCCCGGTTCTCCAAAATAAAAAAGCATAACGAGTAAACCATTAATTTTTTAAAGTAACTGTTGAGGGCAGAGCTTTTCAAACTTTTTGAGAGTGGCAGTTAAACCTACCTGGTAAGAGTCCTAGCTCCACCCTAATCCCAACTGCATATACTGTGGATGTACACCAACAAAAAGACAAGAAAAAGTCTGGCCTTGGGGATTTTCATTTCCCCTCTTTTAAACTCCGACCTTGGAAAAAAGTACTGCATGTGAAGTGCCCCAAGCCTCATGTGTCCTGTGCACAGTGTGACAAACCACTGATTTGACAGGGTCCTGCTGAGGAGGACAGGAGCAACTTCACACACAGCAAATTATTTTTGATGCCTGGGAGTGTTTTAGAAGCTGTCATTGTTATTATTTGTGCTTTGGCGGTGCAAACATTAACACATCCTATCCACTCCTTCCAAGTCCTACAGAAATGTAACTATGATGTAGATACACATTCTGTACTCCATGACTTCTTAATGTGGGACCATGGATTTACTCCACCTGCCCCAGAATTTCCTGAAGTTTGATTTCAAATGTTTGGTGTATGTGCATTTGTTTAGGGGGAAGAGCTGTGTTTGCCTCCAGATTGACTCCCTAAAAGCAGAGGACCATCATCCTTCTAGAGCTCTCCAAAAGAAAACAGTATTCTGGCTTAAAGAAAGACAGGCTTAAAGGCTAATTTGTAATTAGAAAATGAATTTTAAAATAAACGTTTGGAGGGCCAGCCAGCCAGCTCAGCAGATGAAAGCGCCTACTTAGGTAGAGAAGGTCGGAGTTCCACCCTTGCCCTGCCGTGCTGGCCTGGCCCCCTGGATGCGCTGAGATAGAGACCGAGGCTGGGCTGGTGGTGCACACCCATAATCCCAGCACTTGGGAGGCTGAAAACAGGAGGATCACTATGAGTCCGATCTGTGTAGTCAGACTCTGTACTAAATACATTAATAGCTGGGCGTGGTGGTGCATGCCTGTAATCCCAGTACTCAGGAAGCTGAGGCAGGAGGATTGTTGTGAGTTCGAGACCAGCCTGAGCTACAAAGTGAGTTTAAGGCCATCCTGAACTGCATACTGAGACCCTGTCTCAAAAAGACAAAAAAACAAAACAAAACAAAGCATAATTAAATAAATAAAACGAACATTTGGATTTCCAAGCGTGCATGGGCTACAGGTACGATTTCCACCGCGGAGCCGCGTCATGCTTACTGAGTGCTTGTTCCATAGTACTGGTGTCCGACTGCTGCGCACACAGTGACGGTCGCAGCGGGGACGCCGTAGCCCAGCGGGTACATGAACCTCTTCTTGAATCTGTTCGCACTGGTGTAGTTGGCCACCCTGAGGTTCCTGACGGTGAGGAACAGGTGCAGCCCCTCCAGGAGCATCCAGGCGAAGGCGGCCAGGTAGAGGTAGTGCAGCAGCCCGGCGGTGACGGCACACAGCACCTGGAAGCAGAGACCGTGGGCTGGGCGGCTCCGTGCTACTGCTCCCGGGATGCTGGGCACCTGTAACATTCGGACTAAGCACAGCGCATCCAGCGCCCGCGTAGGCGGAGCGCAGCGGCTGGGGCTCGCCCCACCTCCGGGGTGCGCTGAGCCTGGGCGTGGTGGCATGCGCCCGTAATCCCAGCTCTTGGGAGGCTGAATACAGGAGGAGCACTACGAGTCCCAGCTAAGTAGTGAGACCCTGAACACCCTGTAGGCCCTGTACCGAATACATTAAAAAAAAAAAAAAAAAAAAAAGAACACATTTTCTGGGAGCTTCTGCTGGTTACTGAAAGTTGCTTGTCCTAGTCGTAGAGCAGGGCAGAAAGGTTAAGGAATAAACGCCACGGGAGCAGACACCAACTGTGCAGTAGGTGACCCTTGTCAGGGGCCTCCTGCGGGTCCTGATGGGGTTAGACTCCTGGTGCTCAGAGTGCACACTTATTTGAACACAAAGCTATTTATGGGCTGTTTTTCCATCTCTGTCTCATGTCTCCATCCCAGGTCAATGTGCCTTACATCAGTCCTGAGTAAATGTATTTCGCTCAAAATGCTGAATCATCTGTCTTTAGGACAAAGGACTCTACGGAGAGCAAGAGCTGCCATTCACCAGGGCTGTCTCAGTACTAATAAATAAACTCTAAACACTAACATATCGCTGCTCATAGTGGAAATGCATGACCCGAGAGGTAGCCTGCTCAGAAAACACAAATGTCAGGAAATTAAAATTGGAAATGGAAATGTGTGTCTATTTTTGACCTATAAGCACCTCAGCTTTCACACTTTTGAAAGAACTTAAGCTAAGTATATAGGTCTTTCACTAAGAGTTATCCAGACCCAGAAACTGGGATGGAGTGTTCTTTTTCTTCTTGAACGCTAACCCACAATGACCATGATAAGAGACAAAGGCAAGATGCAATACGGAACCAAGTTAAATTCTAGGGCTAATATATATATATATAATCGCTAAAATGGCTAAGAAATTGAATGGATTAAGAGTAGATTACAGAGTGTGAAGTAGAAAATATTATGGAACTTAAAGACATACCAATAGAACCGTGTAAAGAGAGGCACACCAAGGAAAGAGGCTGAAGAAGTAAACAGTGTCAGGAACTTGGGGGTAACATAAACGGAGCCAGAGCTCTTAGTAGAAAAACTGGATGGGAGAAAACAGGAAAAAAATGTGTTTGCAGTAGTCATGAGCAGAGTTTTTCTCCCCTTGAATTCTTTAAAATCTCAGTGAGCCCCAAGCACTGTCCAAGGCCACTGAGTCAGCGGGACAGACGCATGCAGATCCTTGGAGAAGATTATTTTATGGACTGGCACCGCCCGAGGCAGGCGCGAACGGCAAATGTAAGAACAGGAAGTCGGACTCGCAGGATCTTAGCGGGGACTGACGCGAACACAAGCACCGAGGCAAAATTCCTGCTTCTTGGTTTCATTTTACTCCCGAGGCCTTGAAATGATTAGGTGAGTTCTACCTGCTCTCCAGAGGTTGTCTGCAAACATAAACCAGCTGAGGGTAGAGTTTATTTTATTTTGAAATTATTATTATTTTAATCTTTTTATTTTTATTTTTTGTGTTTTAGGAAAGGGTTTACAGGGTGTTCAGGGTCTCACCACTAGATGGGATGCCTGTTTACAGCCTCCCAAGAGCTGGGATTACAGGTCCGTGTCACCACGCCCAGTCTTGATGGTAGATTTAAATTTAAAAGACTTCACAGCAATGCTCAGACAGCTCCAACCAACCCTCCCCGCCAGCAAAAGAAGCATGAAGAGGACATTTCAGTCCTTCGTAGGAAAATGGGCACACCGTGAGGCTGTAACGCTAAGCGACACAAACAAGGTCTGATGCCAAATCGGTCCTTTATATGAGAAACCAAGAACCAGTCATGTAAGGAGCAACATGAAAAACAGAAGCTGGGCGTGGTGGTGCAGGCATGTAATCCCAGCACTCGGGAAGCTGAGGCAGGATGATTGTTGTGAGTTCGAGATCAGCCTGAGCTACAAAGTGAGCTTAAGGCCAGCCTGAACTGCATAGAAAGACCCTGTCTCAAAAAGACAAAACACAAACAAACAAAAAAACAGATAGTAGGAAGCATGGAAGTAGAACTGTGGAGAGGGGAAGGGAATCTAGGGATGAGGGGAGATGGGAAGGAAGGGGCAGGAGAAACACAGCGAGTAAGATGTGAGACAGGGTTGTACCAGTTCCCCACGATGAACGTACCAGATGAGAAGAGCAAGCAAGATGTGTGAGGGGCGTGAGCCAAGACACTCAGGGAATGTGGCATTATGACCCCAAGCATATATTAGTCAAAACTAAAAAAAAAAAAAATCACAAAATGTGTGGTTAAAAGTAACCAACACTTGGGCAGGGGAGATAGCTTGGCAGTCTGAGCCCCTGCCTGGCAAGTGTAAGTACCTAGGTTTGATCCCTGGTACTGCGTGTGTACAGACCCCAGCACCCTCGGTATGCCGTGCCAGCCACCAAAACCCGGCGTAGTGGTGCACGCCTGTGACCCCAGGGCTGGAGGGCGGGGCAGCCCAGACGGCAGGGTCACTGCGAGTCTGGGCTGCGCGGCGAGACCCGGAACCAAATAAATATAAATAAATAAATACATAAAAATTGAAAAGGAACCAAAACAATCTAAATGGAATGAGAAGACAAGCAGCAAGAAATTACCGAGGAAGTGGCAAAGTACTTTGAACTTAGGAAAAAAATAAAGAACAACATCAACAATTATTAAATACAACTAAGCTGGCGATTAGAAGGGACGTCATAGCAATCAAGCTATGTATTATATATAGCTCATATGTAGTTAGAAAGATTTAGAAACGTAAGATGCAATAAGGTCCCGCCTGCCCCCAGCCCTGTCCCCAGGGCACACTAAGCTGGTGACCGAGTCAGGGTGTGCTGGTGCTGCGTATAATCCCACACTGGGGAGGCTGAAAACAGGAGGATCACTGTGAGTTGGAGCTGCGTGAGACCCTGTACCAAATGCATAAAATTAAGAAAAAAAAGATCAAATTAAACCAAAAAGAAGGAGAATAATATAATCAAGATAAAGGAGTAAGACAGCAATGGAATATAAAGCAGAAAAGCAATTGAGAAAAACTAAAACCTTCAGCTAGTGCTTGGAGAAAGTCAATCCAACTGATAAAATTCTAGCTACACTGAGGCAGACAGAGGGAGGAGACATACACGGGAGATAGCTCAATAGAATAAGCACTTGCCTGGCAAGCCCAAGGGCCTGAGTTCAATCCCTGGTTCCACCAAAAAAAAAAAAAAAAAAAAAAAAAAAAAATTGAAGGTAATATTATTTCAGCTTCTACATTGATATAAAGGATAAGGGATATTTTGAACAACTTTTCATGAATGTATTTGACAACTTAGATGAATTTGACAAAGTTGTTGAAGGATACAAACACTACCCATTTATTCAAGAGGACATAGAGGTCAGAAGCAGCCTCCTATCTATTAGGGAAGTTGGTTTAAAATCTTCCGATAAGCAGAAAAGAAACACAATTACCATTCAGTCCTGCAAATTCTACTCCTAGATATCTGCCTGAAGGAATTGACAGCAAATGTTAAACTTTTTTTTTTTTTTGAAAAATCGTTCTCATGGCAGCTTTATTTGCAATAGGCCAATGATAGAAACAAGATAGGTAAGCAAAATACAGAATGTCCCTACAATGGCATATTATTTGGCAATGAAAAGGTCTTAAAATATACTATAACATGTGTGAACCCTGAAAACAGCACAGTTGGAAAAAAGCCAGACAGAAAAGGCCACAGGGGCTACAATTCTGTTTTTTAAAAAAATATGACAAAGGAACTACAAACTGTGGTACAGGGTTTCAGGGTAAATCCTGAGGGGATTGGACTGACTTTGTCAGATACAAAAGTCACATTTCTTGCTATATTGGCCTTGCTTTATCTTGGTCTTAACCATCCAGCAGAAAAGTACAAAACTGAGGAGCAAAAACTAAATCCATATTAATACGCTGAGCTGTGAAAGGCTCAAGTCCACAACTTCTGATATTGCCAGTCCTACGGATAACCCACTACTATCATATTTTGATGAATTAACGCACCTACAATATTTAAATGGCAATGGAATACCCATCTCTGATAAAACTAAACAAAAAAAGGGAATATAAACGAAGGACCATTTTATATCTGTATATACAAAATAGGATAGATATACAGCTACTTTCTCTTAATTCAATGAGAAGAAAGATGTGTACTAATAGTGTTTGTGGACAGGATACCATGTCTACATCTCAAAACTGCCCTACTAATCAGTTTTGAAACTGTCTCATTACTATTTTGTTTCTCAATAAAATTAATTTAGGGGCAAGTAGCTAGAGCATGCAGTCCATAGAGACTTCTTGATTTTTGGTTTTACTTTGCTGGGGTTTGAGCCCAAGACTTCACAAATTCTAGATGAGGGCTCTACCACTGAGCTACAACTCCAGCCCAGGAGGCAAGTTTTAAGTCTGATAAGCTGTACATGTTCTAATGTTTTAGATCTCACAAATATCCTTTATCCAGTGAAAGCCATAACACTGGACATGAATAAACAAAAATAATTCAAATTAATTTATTTTGCAGGTTCCTGACAACTCGCTTACTTAGAGGAAAGCTTTTTGTTTTTTGCATTTGATAACTTCTTTTCCAGCTTGGTGATGGTTAACTTCAGGCCCACTTGGTGGAATCTCATTCTACCAGTTTGTGTTCAAACATTATTTTCTATGGGTGTGAGTGGGAGTATGACATATTCAGAATAATTTCTTGATAGTCGAATAGAGGACATTGCCCTCCAGCTATCTGTGGGCCTTGTTCAGTTAGCCAAAGGCCTGAGTTAAACGAAGTCTGAACCCTCCTGAGCTGGGAAATTCTGCTGCGGTCTTCAGAACAGAGCTGCAACAATGGCTGTTCTAGGGGTGTCGCCTGTTCTAGAAGTTTTGGATTTGAAACGCTCCAGGACGCTTGAGCATTCTCTTAACCGAGTCCCTTCTTCTCTAGATAGACATCCTGCCGGGTCAGTTTCTCTGCAAAACTTTAACTAATCCAAACTGAGCTGGGCAGTCTCTCCCTGACCTCCACAGAGAATCTGACCAGCTGACTTGCTGGTCACTTTCTCTCTTTGGCTTCCAGAATTCTCCTGACACCACTTCTCTCAGAGTCTTCTTATACACGTCCCTCTTCCCTAGAAGTGCTGGTCTTCCACGGAGATCCAGCTTCAATTCATTCCACTAAAACTTATTAACATGATCATACCAATCCTACATCTTCCTCCCTCATGTAACATCTCTCTTGTGGCAGTCATTTCTGGGCTCATTGTGTATTTCATGTCTGCCCAGCACATGTTCCTAACAGATATAAGCCTGACTTCATTATTTTTTCCTTTTAAATGTTTATTTTATTTATTTATTTATAAATTTAGTACTGTGTCTACAGGATTGGGCTCATAGTGATCCACCTGTTTACAGCCTCCCAAGTGCTGGGATTACAGTCACGCGCCACCGTGCCCAGTCTCAATCACCATCTCAGCACGCCCTGGGGGATCGAACCCCGGCTCTGTGCTCTGCCTAAGCAGGCGCTTTAGTCCACTGAGCTATCTGGCTGCCCCTTATTTTTGAAGAGCCTGATAATCATATATACTCATGGTGTACAACCTAATTATCATCCTTTTCAGGGCTGGGGATGGAACCTAGGGCTTCATCTATCTCCAGCGGGTACTCTACCATTGAGCTACATGCTAGCCCAAACACGATGCTATATCCATCCATCAGTTTGTCTGTCAGTCTGTCCAGTGATTAAGCTGGGTAATTAGCATATTCATCACCTTCATCACCTCTCACTTGTTTGTGGGGAGAATACTGAACACTCTTGGACCTATTTTGAAATATATATTAAAGTTAACTGCAGTCATCCTATAGTGCAGTGAACTACCATGGCTAGGTCTTGCGATCTCACTTGTAGCTTCATCTTTTCTGCCCTAAGTCTATTATTTGGCATTTTATTTTATTTTTAAATTTTATTTATTTATTTATCTCTTTTTTGGTGGAATTGGGGATTGAACTCAGGTCCTTGCACTTGCCAGGCAAGCACTTATTCTACTGAGCCATCTCCCTGGCCCAAACTTTTATCTGGCATTTTATTTTATTTTTTAATTTTATTTATTTATTTATCTTTTTTTTTTTTTTTTTTTTTTTTTTTTTTTTTTTTTTTTTTTTTTTTTTTTTTTTTTTTTTTTTTTTTTTTTTTTTTTTTTTTTTTTTTTTTTTTTTTTTTTTTTTTTTTCTATTATTGTTTCCTCTTGGCTGCACTGCTTCCATATCAATTTGGGGCCCTGATTCTTGCCAGTTCCACTTTACATTTCTCAAATTTGACCCAGTTCTTCTACTTCGGTTCATACCTTCATTAACTGATATCAAACCATTTTTAAGAGCCGGGTGTGGTGGCGCATGCCTGTAATCCCAGCACTCGGGAGGCTGAGGCAGGAGGATTGCTGTGAGTTCGAGACCAGCCTGAGCTGCAAAGTGAGACCCTGTCTCAAAAAGACAAAAAAAAAAAACAACAACCATTTTTAATTCTACTTATTTATTTTTACTGTTTCCGTGGGCTTACTTTTTCTCAGCACAGTTTACTTTCTCTTTCATTGTCCAAAAAGTGTTCTATGTCATACCCAACCTAAAGCCCCCGATTGGACCATCATCTCTCTAAAGAATTATTGAGTACTGTGACTCTGAGCCAGCTCTGGCCCACAATTTGTCTTTGCAGATAAAGTTTTATTGGCATATAACCAGACTCACTTACCATCCTCTATACCTGCCATTATGCATAGTGGAACAGAGACTGAAGATAGTTATTATTTGGACTTTTTCAGAAGCTGGTTAACCTAGAATTTAAAATCTAATTTTACATTTTGGCTCCAGCACCAATTTTTTTTTTTTTTTTTTTTTTTGTCTTTTTGAGACAGGGTCTCAGTATGCAGTTCAGGCTGGCCTTAAACTCACTTTGTAGCTCAGGCTGGTCTCGAACTCACAACAATCCTCCTGCCTCAGCCTCCTGAGTGCTGGGATTACAGGCCTGCACCACCACGCCTGGCTCCAGCACCATCTTAATCTACTTTCCCGTGTTCTGCTTTATTGCCAGAAGTGAGTTTCATTTTGCGTCCAAATTCAAAATAGTTTAGTAATAGGGTCGGAGCACAGTTCCTCGAGAGGGACTGAAAGGTTTATCTCCTAAGAGAAGTTCCATCGCTGGTGGCTGCTGACAGCGACGCTGGTGGGAAACTCAGAGGATGAGGGCCAGGAACTGCAGATTCTGTGAAACAGGGAATGAAAGGAAACACAAATACAGAAAGGCAGATTCCAGAAGACCACCAGGGGCTGCATTCTCAGGGGTGTTTAGAAAGAGAGGCTGGTCTCAGCGCCCTGGGTCTGGTTGACAGCCGGGGGAGAGAAGCTGAGCCCAGGCAGGGCTGCGCTGCTGCGAGTGGTACCCAGCCCCGCGCACCCCGGGGGCCCGGCCAGGGAGGCTCTCACAGATGAGAGCGACTGAAAGCCAGAGAGTCCTTCAGAAGTCAGAGACTGAGTTTAAGAAGGCAGGACCCTTCGGAAACAAAGAAGGGGAGGGAGGTGAGAGACCCTGCACCGCTGGATGGAGACACAAGGTGGTGGCAGGGTGGTGGAGCTGAGCAGCTGTTGCAGACGTGATCTAAGGAAGGAGAAGACAGGGGAGCAGCACCTGGGTTTGCAAACACCCACCCCCCACCCCTCCCCCGGCAAGAGCCCTAGGGACATCTCGCCTCTCACCCACGCTGCAGATGTGGTGCGGGCCGGAAACCCGGAACAAGCAGCTAAGAGAGGAGGTTGCAGGGTGAGCTTATCAGAGCTGTGCAGAAAATGCAAGTCCCAGGGACTGTGCGTTACAAAAATCGGTGGGAGACGAAGGGCTTCAGCGGGTTCTCCGCTTCCTGGTCCGCTCAGGTGACAAAGTAGCGGACGGAGGCCAAATTGGCTAGCCGCGCCCTGGGGGGCGCAGCGGAACCCCGCAGAGCTCGGCCTGCAACCCGCGGAGGCTCAGCGGCCCTCCCGCTCTGGAATCTGACCGCACAAAGGAACGAGAAGACTCTGCTCTTGCTTCTTTTGTACGTGTGACGTGGTTTATTTTTCGCTTCTTCTCTTTTACCCCTTTGCTCTGGTGTGTGTATTTGGGTCTCAAACCGCCCCCTACCACTTCACGGCTTCAGTCTCCTTTCCACTTACTGTTATTGAGAGGTCCCGGCCCTAGGATGAATTGCGGAATTATTACGGTGGTCATCTAATGTCGCTGAAGCCCTTAAAACAACAGGCGTCTTCCCCAGACCTCCCCCGCCTTCTCCAGCTCACAGGGTGCGGTTTCCTCTCACCTTTCCCAACACCTCGGGGAAGGCCCCAATCAGCTCCTCAGGTATATACAGACATCCCCCTCAAGCCCCACCCCTGGCAAAAGGCCATAAAAGGCTCAGCCTCCCTGTGATCCAATCCAGAGAATTCCTTATTTCCCCCAGATTCTCTGTGTCCTCAAAGATAATAAAACCCCATTCCCCTTTTCCTTCTGTTTCTCTGTCGCTATGCCTTCTGAAAAACCTATCAGTTGCCTCTTTCGCCCTTTCTCCTTTTTTAACTGTTCTGTTTCTCTTTGCATTTTTCTTTCTTCCACCCCACCATCCCAGCATGCCTGTCATCAGTACTACATCGCTCTTTCTGGGGAATTGAAAAAAAAAGCGTGACAAGTGTTGAGTTGCACAATCGGTAGATGCTTGGCTCTGTGGATTCTAATCGCCTGTAATAACGAGGAAAGCCAAGATCGCATCCTGCAGAAGGGACTTCCCGGTGCTGTCAGGGTTTTTCCACTCTAGCTGATCGTTAATTAACCTTCTGCACAAGAGAAAAAGAAGAGGAGAAAACAAAGCAATGAGATGCCTCAAAAGATACCTAGCTCCTCCAAAGCTTATTTTACAGGCACTAAAGTGGAGAAAACAAAACACTAAATGGTTAAAATGTTTGAAGAGATCGAGGGTGAAACAGACAAACAAACACCCACAAGATGTTTTGCAAATTCAGTGAAGAAGTAAATCAACAGAGAAAGGATTTAACTAATGAAAGGATCAGTGGACTTTAAGAAATGCAAACTGACTGAGTTAAACAAGATGATACAAAATGGGCACAAAGCGGGCAATTACAAACATCAGAGTCACTCGGAATGGGCTGCCGCTGAGTAAGCTGGCCTCAGACTCCAGGGTAAATATTACCATGAGGAGGACTACCAGGTTTTGGACTTCTGTAGGTTTTGATTGGCGTCTCTTTGTGAAAGTGCTAGGAGGGGTGTGTGTGTGTGTGTGTGTGTGTGTGTGTGTGTGTGTGTGTGCCTGTAAACGCACATGCCCCTCTGGCTTCTGCTTTAGTAGTATATTAGTCGGGCACTTACATGAAGTGTTGTTCCACTAATAGGGTTTGCTAGATTAGTGTTTCTGTTAGGTCATTAATTTGACTCAGTACCTCTGCATCTTCTCTCACATTTTATTTATATTCTATCCTCCATCCCACCTTTTTCAACTTTTCCTTTCATATAATCTCAAATCTGACCCCTTTCTTTTCTGGCATACAAATACTAAAAGGTAAAATTTATTTTACCTTTTCTTTCTTGTTTAGAGTGCGTTTGTGGGGCACATGGTGAACAGGTAACTGCATATTTATTATGTGCTAATTATGGCTTTTGGTCACATAATTTTTTTTTTTTTTTTTACCTAGATCTGTCACGTTCTCCCTCACAGAGGTTTGTCTCTTGGGACTTCTAGCATTTGCTACTTTATTACTGATATTAAAATATATTCTCTGAGCCATCTAAGCACACGGGAGGCTGAGGCAGGAGGATTGATGGGAGTTCAAGACCTGTCTGAACTACATAGTGAAACCCTGTCTCAACCAACCAACCAGCTAGCCAGCCAGCCAACCAACCAACCAACCAACCAACCAACCAACCAACCAACCAACCAATGAATCAATCAACGAAGCCCCAAAATAGTCCCTGAATTTATTTCAGACAATTTCTTTAACTTGAGGAAGCTGATAGATACCCACTTAATGGAAGAATTTAAAACCCCAACACAGCAGGTCTGGAAAACACAACACATCATACTCAATATCCTTTATATCATAGTCAATATCCTACAGACCCATAAAAAAGAGAGATTATTAAAAGCTACTAGAAAGAAGCACTAAATTGCCTGTCCTGAAAAACCTATCAGAATAATAAACAGATTTACTAGCATAAATTTTTTTTTTTTTTCTTTTTGAGACAGGGTCTCACTATGCAGTTCAGGCTGGCCTTAAGCTCACTTTGTAGCTCAGGCTGGTCTCAAACTCACAACAATCCTCCTGCCTCAGCCTCCCGAGTGCTGGGATTACAGGCCTGCGCCACCACGCCCGGCTACTAGCATAAATATTAAAGAATGGAATGGAGAGCTTAGAGTGAAGGTTTTAAACCTATCCCCCCACCCCATTTTGCTAACCTGGGTTAGCAAAAGTACCCTTCTAAATCTTAGAAAGAATGAAGAAAGACCTCCCACAATGAGGATTGACCAAAGAAAAGAATGGCCACGAAACTGGCACTGTGGAATACTTGATGGCCTCCTACACAGAGACATAGAAGACCACAATGCCCAAGAGCCCACAGTAAAGACGATGTCTAACTGGCAGATCAGTTAAATAAGAAGAAAATGGAAAGAAATCAAGCAATGAAAATATAAGATGATGACAGGAATCAGTACATACCTGTATTCATCAGCTTTCCTATGAGTGGACACAGCACTTGACACCCAAAACTTAAAGAAGGAGAGGTTTAATTTAGCTCATGGTTTTGGCAGATTCCGTCCATGGTCATCAGACCCCCAGCCAGAAGAATCATGACAGAAACATGAATGGAACAAAGATGGTTGGTTCTTGGCTGGTGGGGAGCAGTGCCAGCCAGGAACCAGGGCAGGGACCACTTACGGTACCCAAAGTCACGCGTCCACAACCCGCTCAGAAGTGCGCTCTGCCACCGTTGCTCTGAGTCTCTGCAAAGTCTCAATAAATGTAGGCAGATTATCTGCCAGAGCACCACACTTAGGATCTACAGCACAGCTGCAAATGGAGTCTGCGTTCCCAACCAAAATACGCTGAGCCTGGCCTTTGCTGAAATTACTAAAGATGCCAGATCAAAAGGACTACAAGAAACACCTTTGAAAACACATATTCCAATAAATTGGAGAATCTGGAAAAAAATGCATGAATTCCTGGAAACATGATTTATGAAAATTGAATGAAGAATATGGAAAACATTAGAACAAAGATCAATAACAAGCAATGCAATTAATACCATAATCACAACTCAGTCAGTAAAGAGATACTTAGAATCCAAGAGATATGCTGAACAATTTTAATAAAATTTAAAAAAAGAACTAATATTTATAATTCTTAAATTTTGTTATGTAATTAAACTGGAAGGAATTTTTCCAAATGCATTCTGTAAAGCCAGAATTTGCCTAGTATCAAAACCAGATAATAAGCTCTTGACTGGCAAGTGCAAGGGCCTGAGTTCAATCCCTGGTTCTGTCAAAAACAAAAAACAAAACAAAACAAACAAAACCAGATAAGGACTTAATGCAACCAAAAGCTACACCCCAATATCCTTATTGAACATAAATGCAAAAATCCTTAATATAATATGTATAAATAACTGCACACATTAGTAAGAAGATGAAGGATGGCTCAGGTGATTGAACTGAAAATCCCCATCAGGGTGAACTACCCACTCAGGGCTCCCCTCCTGTCCTTCTCTCAGACAGGAGCTTTCTTTCTCTCAAAAAATCTATTCTGTTCATAAAAAAAGAAAATCTCCATCAGTCTTTTGTTTATTTATTTATTTTTTGGCAGAACCGGGGATTGAACTTAGGCCCTTGCACTTGCCAGGGAAGTACTTATTCCACTGAGCCATCTCTCCGGCTCCTCTCCATCAGTCTTTTGAAATAGCAGTTAATGTGTGGAATTTTCACCTTGACTAACTCTGCTGCTATCTGTGATCCAGGCAACTACATGTAGGCCAGCAATGTGTGATACAAAAACCATGCTTGAATACCTGACATCTTGGCCTTCTAAATGTGTACCATTTCTAATATCATGTCAATTATTACTATACTCTCTTTAAAACAAACCTAAGGAGAGATAAGAACAAATTTAAGGTTTCTTGAAAGCAACTGGTAATATCCAACCACGTGTCCAAGCTTGCACAACTGTATCTGCTAATCTGAGCAACAGATTTGATGATAAAATGGATAATAATATGTCAACCTTTGTTATTTCCTTTCTCTCTCTCTCTCTCTCTCTCTCTCTCTCTCTCTCTCTCTCTCTCTCTCTCTCTTTTGGAAGAACCAGGGATTGAACTCAGACCCTTGCACTTGCCAGGCAAATGCTTATTCAACTGAGCTATCTCCCTTCTTGGTTTGAAAATCTGTAATACATGTATTGTTGTATGTTGCCATGTTTCTTTCTTTGTTTCTGATTTTTGTTCTTGATTTGCTTTTACTTTTCAAACTAAAATTAAATTTAAAAAATATTATACACAAAGGTCAAGTCAGCTTCACCCCAGAGATGCAAGGATGGTACAACATATGTACATCAATAAGTGTGACATACTGGAAGGACCATCATGAAGAATACGCCGGTCAGCAAATGCTGGTGGGGATGCCTGGAACAAGGAGCCCTTCTGTATTATTCTTGGGACTGTAAACTATGATAACCATCATGGAACTCTATATGGAGAGAGCTCAAAACATCACAACAGAAATTCCATTTAATCCAGTTATGACCTCTTGGCTATATTCTTGAGAGAGTTAAAGTGGTCATAATATAATGATATGAGCATACCTACATTTATACCCGCATACTTAGCTGGCCACCAAGACCAGATGTGGTGGCGTACGCCTGTAATCCCAGCACAGTGGACGCTGAAAACAGGAGGATCACTAGGAGTCCAAGCTACATAGTGGGGTCTTGTACCAAATACATTAAAAAAGATAAATAAAGGAGAGAGGGAGAAAAAAAAGGCAGATTTTATAGAGGCAAAGAAAGAAAGAGACTGGGGGGCAGTAGGGCAGTAAGAGAAGGGAAATAATGCATGTAGGTGTATCAAGTTCCCCAGATGAATGTAATTTTTGTGTGTTACAAACATACAGCAACAAAAGTACTAACTAAAAGTTAGATGGCCTTAGAAGCCGCCTGTGGGAGCTAACAAAGCTTCCTTCTGTCCCACACGGATGCCTAATACCCTTCAAGTCTGCGTGTTCTCCCTCTAACAAAAGATAAGGAAGAAAGTAACTAACAGTGTGCCAAGGCACTGAGCAGAATTTTTTTTTTTTTTTTTTTTTTTTTTTTTGTTACAGCAGCTTTGGTTATCGTACCTAAGTCAGCTGGGTTCTCTGTTACTCAAACCACACCCACAGTGTGGTTTGAAGAAAGACTGAAGTCAGAGCTCTTCTCTCCCACTATTCCTACTGATTAGCATCTTTCTTTCAGACAGCCAGATTTGATCGGGACAGCGCGGTGGCTGGCTCCGGTCACCTACCCGAGGCTCTGTTCTCTTGATGCCCACGAGGAAGAGGAAGTAGGCCAGGAGGAGGCAGAGAGCCAGGTGCAGGTGCAGGGTGGTGCTGGTGTTCTGGATGGGTCGGCACAGGACGAAGGTGAGGACGGCCAGGAGGAGGCACAGCACAGACAGGCTCAGCCCGCCGTAGGTGATCGCCCTCAGCACGGGGTCCTCCTGCAAGACAGCGAGGGAGGACCATCGAGCGGTGTCCCATCCTGCCGACAGGGTCCCGATGGGCAGTCACGTGCCAGGCCTTCCACCCCTAGCATGGGCCCTCACCCTCTCTATCTCGTGTTCCCCTCTGCAAAATAGAGAGATTTGCTGCCCATGACTGCTGCAAAATAAAACCTGTAGCTAGAAGCTGTCCAGTAGAAATACTGGATATAGGAAGCTTGTGTTTACTGTAGCATTTTTTTAAAAAAATGTGTTTAGTACAGGGTCTACAGGGTCTCATTACACAGGTCAGACTCATGGTGATCCTCCTATTTTCAGCTTCCTAAACGCTGGGATTACAGACGCGCGCCACCATGCCCAGTCTCAATCACTGTCTCAGTGTGCCCTGGGGGTAGGGATGACACAACGTGACAGCTCTCGAATCCTGGTCGCTGCGCCTGCCTAAGCAGGTGCTTTAATCTGCTGAGCTATCCGGCCGGTCCTCGTCGTACTCAGGGTTGGAGGGAGAAGATAGCGAGGTGGTTCGTGGGAAGATAAACTGCTGTTTGGGGACTTCAGCCAAATTAGAATACGACCAGCATGGCGGTTCCGCCAGCGGAACCTATCAACAGGTAAAAAGAGAGGACTTAGGGAGATTTCTCTAAATCTGATTTATCCTCGTATGAATGGGACCTAGGAATTTTAGAGCTATCTGCAGTGTTTGCAGCCAGAATGAGCCGCAAGATTCTCAGAGGTGGGATCTTAAAGCAACTGGACCATGGGGTACAGTCACCAGCGGATTTCTCTGGTGATGAGACCAGTGGCCAAACATGTTCCGAGGGAGTGGGGCCTGATTGGAGGTGGGTCCCTTGGGGGGGATGACCGGGACGACCTGGAAGGGCCCATTCTTTTTTTATTTTTTATGTATTTGGTACAGGGTCTTGCTAGACAGCTGGGACTCGTAGTGATCCTCCTGCCTCAGCCTCCCCAGTGCTGGGATTACAAGTGGGCACCACCACGCCCAGACTCAGTGGCTGGCTCAGCGCGGCAGCATGTGGTGCTGGGGATCGAACCCCGGTCCCTGCGCTTGCCAGGCAGGGGCTTAGATCGCCGTGCTACCTCCCCAGCCCGGGAAAGCTCCTTCGTGCCTTCTCCTTCCACCTCCTGTCTGCCGGGAAGTGCGAAGTTCGCCTCCACGGCGGATCCTTTCTCTGCCACGCTGCGTCTGCGTGTGAGCCTGCAGACCACGGAATGAAGCCTCTGAAATCGCGAGCTGACATAATCCTCCGCACCTGTAAGCTGCGGCTCTCGGATATTGTCTCTCAGCAGCTCAAAAGCCACGAAAGACAGGGGCTCTGCTTCATTGTGGTGATAGCCAGTGGCCTTCTAGAGCCCCTGGGACCTCGCTCCCGTGACGGAGCCGACTTCCCAACGCCTGTGGCCCGAGCTCGTGGGCCCTGGGCTGACCCACGCCTGTGAAGGGTTAGGGAATTGACACCCTCTGGACGGCTGCGAAGCGACGACTAAAAGTTGATGTGAAAGCACTTCGGTTCCCTCATCCTGCTGTAAGGATGACTTTGATGTGTGTTTTGCTGAATTCATGCACCTATCGTATTTAGATGCCAATGGAATACCCATCTCGGACAGGACTAAGCAAAAAAGGGGCTACAAAGGAAGTACCATTTTGTATTTGTATATACAGAATAGTCAGGATGGATATACAGCTAGTCTTGCTTGATTCATTGAGTAGAAGGATTCATACTAACAGTGCTTGGACAGCATATCCTGTCTGCTTCTTGTACTAAGGATAGCCACTAAGAAGATAACAATGTACAATGTATTAATTATTGAAACTGCCCTATTAATCAGTTTTGAAACTGTCTCATTGCTATTTGTTTCTCAATAAAATAAAATAAAATCCAAAAAGAGTGTTCTCTGAGCTGGTTTTCCCATATCATTTTCTCAGGCACCACCTACTTATATTTCTTTAAGTCACCTCTCACATGAGCTCTTTTTTCCATGTTTTTTTTTTTTTTTTTTTTTTTTTTTTTGTGGGGGAACCAGGGATTGAACTCAGGCCCTTGCACTTGCCAGGGAAGTGCTTACTCCACTGAGCCATCTCCCCAGTGACATAAGCTCTTTTTTTTTTTTGATCCTTTTGAGATGGAGTTTCACTATGCAGTTCAGACTGACCTTGAACCCACTGTGTAGGCCAGGGCTGGCCTTGAACTCCTTGCTATCCTCCCACCTCAGCCTCCCAGTGCTGGGATGAAAGGTATGTGCCGCAATGCCCGGCCCTCATGTAAGCCTGAATCCTGGTTATAAAGTCTTTCTCTAAAAATATGCAGCAGATGAACGTGGAGCTTTTGTGCAATGGAACCACGAATCTCGGTACCTTGGGGCTCAGAGCCATGAGGATGGCGAAGCTGGACAGGTGGTGGCACTTGCACACGGTGTAGGAGTCGTTGCTGCGCACGCGGAGGCAGCCCTCTGTCGACCAGCTGCCCCCTCCCTCCGATCCTTCCCAGTAGACACAGAGACGTTGCACGTGCTCGACCCCAGGCTGTAAAGGCAACAGTGTGAGGGTGGATCTCTTCAGTTTTATTATCTCAACTTCACATGTTGTAAGGCAAGGGGTCAGAAACCCGAGCTGGGGGAGGACCTGTGGGGATGTTTACCAGCACCACACCCGCTGGGGCGCCCTCTGCAGTATTCTCCCCTTCCTGGCCGTGTTAGTTCCCCAAGAATTGCTGCTTAAAAGTGGTTCACCCAAATCCCTTGTCATTGATAAAACCAATACGGGTACCAGTGAGTAAGAAACCACAGTATGGGAAAGGAGGGGTGCTCAGGGTCTTCTTTTTTTTTTTTTTTTTTTTTTTTTTTTTTTTGGTCTTTTTGAGACAGGGTCTCACTATGCAGTTCAGGCTGTCCTTAAGCTCACTTTGTAGCTCAGGTTGGTCTCGAACTCAACAATCCTCCTGCCTCAGCCTCCCGAGTGCTGGGATTACAGGCATGCGCCACCACGCCCGGCTGCTCAGGGTCTTCTTGGGGTTCATGTTTTTGCTCTAGACTCCTCCTCTCCAGCAGGGAGCCCTCCTCTCTCTCCCTGCAACTGGCTGCCTTGTGGCTCGATATCAGTCAGCACTCTGTTACCATTTTAGTCCATACTATGAGAAAGGCTTCTCACCATGACAGTCTTTGGGTGTCTTGGTGTGTCTTTTTTCTCCCAGATTTATTGAGGTGTGATAATTCAAACTGTATACATTTAATTTTAAAAAATCTTCTATTTATTTGGTACTGGGTCTCACCACACAGCTTGGACTCATAGTGATCCTCCTGTCTCAGCCTCCCCAGCACTTCGATCACAGGCATGTGCCACCACGCATGGTTTCAGTGGCCGGCACAGCACATGGTACCAGGGATTGAACACGGGTCCTTGTGCTTGCCAAACAGGTGCTTAGACCGCTGAGCTATCTCTCCAGCCCCATATACATTTACAGTACTCCATATGATGCTTCTATAAATGCATGCGTATGAACAGTGGCCATGACCCAAGGGTTCAGCCTGCCCATCACCTTGCCCTTTCTTTTTGTGGTGAGGAAGCTGCAAACACACTCTAAGGAAGTTTCAAATACACAAAACATTACAAATAGCTGTAGTTCCCATAAGTACATCAGGTCTTTAGCGTTTATTAATTGTATAACGTTTGTCATCTTTGACCACCTTTATCTCCTTCCCCAGCCCCCATTTCCTCCTATCACTCTATGCTCTGTTACTATGAATTTAACTTGGTTTCTCTATGTATTTGAGATCACACAGGTTTTTTTTTTTTAATTTTTATTTTAGGGAAGAGTCTACAGAGTGCTCGGGGTCTCACTACTAGATCTGACTTGTAGTGATCCGCCTGTTGACAGCCTCCCAAGAGCTGGGATTACAGGGGTGCACCAGTGAGCCTCTGGGGCGGGGCTGGCCCTGCAGGCCTGGGAATCAAACTCTCAGCCCCTGTGCCTGCTTGCAGGCGCTTTAATCTGCTGAGGTATTTGGCTGGCCTGAGGTCACACAGTATTCATCATTCTGTGTGGGGCTTATTTTATTTAGCAAGATGTCCTCTGGGATGCTTTTGTAAATGGCCAGATGCCTTTCTTTCAAAGGCTGCAGATGACTTTATGCCTTTCCACATTTTATTTATCACTTCATCAGCTGACGGACACTTAGCTTGCTTTCGCATTCATTACGCAAAGCACCTCAGTGAGTATAGGGGTGCAGCTGTGTCTTTGGTATGTACTGATTTCCATTGCTTTGGATACATACCCTGTATTGGGCTTGCCGGGTCATATCTTTTATCTCTTGGACCCAAATTGTCCCCAGATATGGGGCTTTGGCAATGAGGCTTCTCATCTAATGGCTTTTCAGCTGGATGTGCTGCCGGGAGGAGAGATGCATGTGGACCCAGGGAAGGCTCTGACCATGGCTCTCTTATCCCTTGTGCTCTCTGTTCTTCAGCATCCTCTGCTCGCTCCTTCCCATGAGGTGAGCAGGTTTGCTTTGTCTCCTCCTCCCTATCGCATCACCTGGCAACAATGGACCAAAACTTCTGAAACCATGAGCCAAGTAAACCTTTTTCTCCTTTCAGATGTTTGGCAGGTATTTTGCCCCAGGGATGGAAAGCTAATACATAAAGCTGATACAGAGAAGGGCAGCCACTGCTGGTATGTTGCTGGCCATGTGGTTCCCTAGACGTGGGGCCGTTTCATGGAAGAATTTGGGGAAAGGTGTGCAAAGAGTTAGAGCAACCCAGAAAGCCCGTGAGCGGAGCTTGACAGGTGGGTCTGCTTGGGACTCAGCAGAGCAGACGGCAGGTGCAAGTGCAGAGTGTGGAGATCATGCCCCAAGCCTCCAGACAGCAAGGAGAAGGATGTGCTGGGAAGCAGACTCAAGGGCATGTGGGTTTCATCTTGGTAAGGAATTTGCCTGTCTTTTGTTGATGCCTGGAAACTTTGAGGAGGCTGAAACCAAAGGCAGTGAGCTGATGGATCTGATGCAGGAGACTTTCAAACACTGCAGAGTTCAGGTAACAGCATGGACATTGCTGACTGATTTTCAGCCAGATTTACAGTGGGACTTGAGAGAAGAAGCCAGGGATAAAAGCTCTGAAAAACTTGGCAGTCTGTCCAGAAAAAAGGCACATGTAAACTGGGATCAAAGGAGGCAGGAAGAAAGCGTGAAGTGCTGTAGAGATTTGCCATCATTGAAAAGAGCACAAGGGGCTGGGGAGATAGCTTGGCAGTCGAAGCTCCTGCCTGGCAAGTGAAAGGACCCGGGTTTGATCCCTGGTACTGCATGCCACGCTGGCCACTGAAACCTGGTGTGGTGGCTCATGCCTGTAATCCCAGCATTGCGGAGGCTGAGACAGGAGGGTCACTCTGAGTCTGAGCTGATGGTGAGACCCTGTACCAAATAAATATATAAATACATAAAAGATTTTATTTTTAAAAAGAGAGAGAACAGAAATACTTTATACCAGAGCAACAGGAGAAACCCTTAAGAACATCTTGGGAATTAACCAGACCACAGTGAATCACAGGTTAAGCATGAACTCTTTTATTTATTTATTTTTTTTATTTTTTATTTTTTGTCTTTTTGAGACAGGGTCTCACTATGCAGTTCAGGCTGGCCTCGAGCTCACTTTGTAGCTCAGGCTGGTCTTGAACTCACAACAATCCTCCTGCCTCAGCCTCCCAAGTGCTGGGATTACAGGCATGCGCCACCATGCCTGGCTTTGTGAACTCTTTTAAAGACTTGCCTCTGAGAAGAGTCCCAGAGAGCCCTGTCACCCAGGCCTCTTAGGGCAGTGTCTCCCCAGGGCAGACATCCAGGTAGTCGCAGCCCACTGAGGCTGTGGGTCAAGGAGGCCAAGCTACTGCTTGTGCTGGCCAGAGGCCCTGGCATTGTCTACATGGGTCTGGTTTACTATGCATGTAGAAAGCCACGTTTACAGGATCACAGAGGTTTTCAACCAGATTTCAAAGGAAGACTCAGAGCCAGGAACAACGCTGCATGCCCGGAAACCCAGCACTCTGGGAGGCTGAGGCGGGAAAATTGTGAGCTTGAGTAACGCTTGGACAAGTTAGCCAGTTCAGATACCCTGTCTCAAAATGTAAAAAAAAAAAAAAAAAAAAAAAAGGCAGGGGATGTAGCTCAGCAGGAAGACCCTGGGTTCAGTCCCAAGTACTGCAGAAAAAGCGAGACTTGAGAGGTGTCTTGCTTTGTGTCTAGATGTCCCCTCAGGTCTCAGACAGGACTTTTGGAGGTGGCTGGATATAGAGCCTGAGAGGCTAAAATCAAGGATGGGACGCTGGGATTAAGGGTAGGCAGCCTAGGCGAGTGGAAGGGGCGGGAGGGTGCTGCTCTAGGTGCCCCTGTGCTGCTGCTCCACTGCCTTGCCGCCTGGCGGATGCCACCGTCCCTCTCACCTGTGTAATGCCCTCTGCCTTGGAGCCAGCTGACTATGGACTCTACACACACTGCGAGCCACGACAGGCCTTTCTTTCTTTCCCTTGGGTGTCGGTATTTAGGCTTAGCCATGATGAAAGTAACTCAGACAGCCAGCCCGCCCTACAAGCAGGACTCTGTCTCAAAAGTTTTTAAGAGGTGCATGGGTATGGCTAAGGATATAGTTTAGCAACAGAACATGTAGCATGTGCAAAGCCCTGTGTTTAATTCCCAGCACTGGCAGTAAATAAATAAATAAATAAATAAATGGAAGAAGCCAGTCCATAAAGGTTACCCACAGTATGATTCCAAATATCAGGCACTGATCAAAAGACAAAACTATGATGTCAGGAGGCTGGGGAGATGGCTCAGTAGAATAAGTGCTTCCCTGGCAAGGGCAAGGTCCTCAGTTCAATCCCTGGTTCAGTCAAACTAAACAAACAAACAAACAAAAAACTATGATATCAGATGTGGTGGCATACGCCTATAATACCAGCACTTGAGAGGCTGAGGCAGGAGGATCACCATATGTTCAAGGCCAGCCTGGGCTACAAAGTGAGTTTAAGGCCAGTCTGAACTGTATAATGAGACCTTGCCTCAGAAACAAGGGCCGGGGAGACAGCTCAGCAGTCTAAGCACCTGTATAGGCAAGCGCAAGGACTGGGGTTCAATCCCTGGAACTGCATGCTGCGATGGCCCTGCATCAAGCTGGGCCGAAATCAGGTATGGTGGTGCACACCTGTCATCCCAGCGCTGGGGAGGCTGAGGCAGGAGGATCACTACGAGGTCAAGGTGCCGAGCGAGACCCTGCACACACACGTACAAAAACAACAAAAACTTTTTTTGGGGGGAACCTGGGCTTGAACTCAGACCCTTGCGCTTGCCAAGGAAGCACTTATTCTACTGAGCCATCTCTGGGGCCCTAAAAAAACAAAAGCTAAAACAAAACAAACAAACAAACAAACAGAAAACCCCCCAGCAACAAGAAAAATAAAACCTTTCTTTCCTCTTTCAGTTGTATACGTCAGATATTTTGTACCAGTGATAAAAATAATTAATACAACACCCTAATTCTATTTTTATGTTTTGAGCCATCTTCACATTGTAAAGTCCACACTAATGCATGTTCCCATCAACCCTGGGCAAGAGTAGCTTTTACCCACATCCTCATCTGTACATTTGACTTCTCAACAATAGCCACCCCATCCCTACACATCAAGGCGACAGCCCTTCAGAGCTGCCACAGCATTTCTTGTCTGTTCTTTTGCTGCCGAGTGACAGGCAGTCGGATTCAGCTCCAGACGGGCAGACTGACGAGGCCCCTTCCCACTACGGCGCTGTGCGGGGAGGCAGCATGGGCTGTGCTCACCTGAGTATTTTTTTTCTAGTACCAGGGAGTGAACTCAAGACCCTGCTATCTCCCCAGCCCCTCACCTGAGTGTGTTGAATAGTCAGGAATATGGGTTCTGACAGGTGCACACTGTCCTGCAAGCCGACTGTACCACTCACAACATTGGAGTTCAGCCTGACTCTTCGAAGTCCTCTTGAATTATTGAAGAAGGATCCATTGAGAATATTCCCAAGAGTCTGATAACTGATAAGAGCAACTGCCTGCACATCTAAGAAAATAGAGTAAGTGTTAGAAGCCGTCTGCAGTTTGAGAAGTTGGTACACAAGTGTTTTTTAAAAAAAATTTAGAACTTATTTGTTTATTTTGTTCAGAGTTTCACTACGCAGTTCAGATTCGTAGCAATCCTCCTGTCTCAGCCTCCCCAGTCTTGGGATTACAAGGATACACTATCATGCCTCCTTTTGGTAGCCAGCATAGCATGCTTGGGATTCTGGGGCCAGCATGGCCTGCAGAATTGAACTGGGGTCCATGTTCTTGCCAGGTAGGTTCTTAGACTGCTGAGCTATCTCCCCAGCCTCACTAGTATCTTATATGAAGGTATAAAGTACAACATACAGTTCTAATGAACTGTGGAAATTCTTGAAATTGCACACACAATATACTGAAAGAGGCTTGGGTTGCAGAATCAGGAACTCATACTGTGATGCCCTATGCATTTAAGAAATGTATGTGCAAAATGTTCCTATCACACATAAAAATATATGCTTCCTTCGCCATTAGAATCAGTATTATAGACTTTGGCCACAGCAACCACTGAAGAAGAGTAGCCACAGCCCTCTGCTAACCCGTGGCCGTGGGCTTCAGCAAGGGCCACAAGGTGACTAAGAATGTGAGCAAGCCGAGGCACAGCCACTGTCACGGACATCTCACCAAACACACCAAGTTTGTGCGGGACATGATCCGGGAGGTGTGGGGCTTCGCCCCCTATGAGCGCCACGCCATGGAGCTGCTCAAGGTCTCCAAGGACAAGCGTGCCCTCAAGTTCATCAAGAAAAGGGTGGGGACGCACATCCGTGCCAAGAGGAAGCGTGAGGAGCTGAGCAACGTGCTGGCCGCCATGAGGAAGGCAGCTGCCAAGAAGGACTGAGCCCCTCTGGAGTAAAGCTTTGCAGAAAGTTAATAAAAGAATCAGTATTGTAGAGACTGGGGGAGGAGTGGTGTGCACCTGTAATCCCAGCACTCAGGAGGTGAAAACAGGAGGTTCACTAGAATTGTAGTGCGACAATGTACACCCAGTACTAAACACATAAAAAAAGAATTATTAGGCAACATGCTCCTACTCAGAAAAGCTGGTTGGCTGCAGAAACTATGCACGTCCATCTTCCATTGCAAGCTCATGTTTATATAGGGAAAAGGTATGCAGGCTGCTTTATTATATTTAATTACCTCTTTCTTTTTCCCTTCTCTCCCTGGCTTTCTCCTACTTTCCCTTCTTACTCTGTATCATCTTCTCTGCATATCATTCTCTTCTTCCTGTTCTTATTCTTTTTTTTTTTTTTTTTTAAATGACTATTTAGTTCACCAGAGTTAAATGAGCACAGGTGTTCGGTGGCACGAACTGGTCTCTTCCGAGGTGCACTCACTCATGGGCTGCACTCTGGCTTGGCTGAAGTCACTTACCACTCACATTATCATCTGCTCCATTTTTAAAAAGTCAGCTTGTTTTTACATCTTTCCCCTCCTTCTTCCTCCCCTTACCCTGCAACTCTTAGGGTGAATGTCATTTGGTACCCTGGAATTTCCTGGAAAAAAATATATAATAGGCTTCTCGGTGTCTCAAGGCGACCATGTCTCTGTCTTTGAAATATTTTAAGTGCATGCATTGTCGTCATGTATTTCCTGGGCACCTACTGTGTGCCCTGTGATAGAGCGGTACGCAGAACCAAGTCCTGGCCATCGGAGCATTGACATTATGTTGAGAGACAGGGACAATAAATAAATAAATGAATTAGAAAAGTCTTACGTATCATAGGCGCTTCACATTACTGTGGTGAGGGAGGCAGGCGTGGGAGGCAGACCACGGCGTAAGGAGCGAAACCAGCCCATCGTGTTTTTCCAAATAAAGTTTTATGGGTACAGAGCTTCGTTCCTTCATCTATGCACAATATATGGTTGTTGTCACACTACCATGACCTAACTGAACAGCTGTGACTCAGGTAATTTGGCCCCCAAATCTAAAATATTTATTATCTAAAATATTTACTGTCTGATCTCCCTTTAAAGGAGTCGTTTGTCAACCTGCGGGACAGAGGGAGGCTCTGAGACTGCCTTAAATAACACTGCGTTCATAACACACATCTCCAAGAGGGTAACTGGGACCGTGATCGTCCGCCAGTGTGAGGTGACACTCTCGAGTGTCACTCAGCGACAGTGCGCACCTTAGCGTGTCTAAGGAAGTATGTCCTTTTTTTTTTAAGTTTGTATTTCAGGATATTCAGGGTCTCACTACTAGATCGGACCCATTTACAGCCTCCTAAGAGCTGAGCCATGCTCAGTCTCAATTGCCGTCTCAGCGCGCCTCGGGGGCAGGCCTGGGGGATCAAACCTCCAGCCCCTGCACCTGCTCGCAGGAGCTTTAATCCGCTGAGCTATTTGGCTGGCCCTTTAAGGAAGTATGTCAATGGAGTCTTGTTTTAACCTCAACCTGAACTGCAAAGTACATGCTCCGTATGAGAATCCAACTTTATTCCCAGAGATGCCTGACAGGGAGTCAGTGAGGAAGGTCTTCATTTCAACCTGGAGCCTCTCTCTGACTGGAGCACCGTGCCTCCCCACCTACCGACGCATAACGTCTAGAACTAAGGCAGTGCTTACCCTGTGTGGTCCATACAATTTCTCTTAGAACCCAGTACCTTTTCTGGCTTCTTTGAAAGCATCAGTGCAGTTGATACTCATGGTGTTATTGCCAGCTTCCAGAAAGGTCCTCTCATGACATTTCTTGGTTTCGTAGACTGAAACATCAAGAAAGTTGAGTCCTGCTATACATTCTTTTTATGCCTCAGAAACAGATTGAAGAACTCCCTTCTTTGGGGACTAGGCTTTCAGACAGTTTGTAGCATACCAAGAAAAGTTAGAAATGTGAACAGAGCTGGTTTATTTATTCTTTCAATTTATATCTTCAAAGAAGAGTCCTGCTCATGGAGAGCATCGGTGGGACAATTCTATGATCATTATGAGAGCTGACAGATCTCGTCATCTAAGGGCCCTGTCTACACCTCACCCCACATCTAGGGTGGCCATTGGAGCCCACTTGTATCTCTTACCTATATGAAGCACGTCATCATTACCCTTCCCTGGAGAAGCAAAACTCTGATTCCATATGGTCATTTCCACACGATGAAGAAGCCGTGTAGCCTGTTTCGCAATTTCCTTTCTGCTGTTACTTTTTGCTAGAGATTCCTTTAAAAGAAATAGCACTAGTTAGGAGGCTTTCCACTGAAACTTGAGAAATCAGGAATCAATTAATTGGATGCTCTCAGAAAACATTTATTAATGTAGATGGGGTGGGGACAAAGTTCTTGATGCTTCATTCCAGCTGGTTAGTGACAGCTAGGGCAGTGTAAACCTATTTCAGAGTTTCTCAGTGTCTGTTGCCATCTGGAATGAGACAATTCTCTGTTGACCTGGGGTGTTCTGGGTCGTCTAGGAAGGTGCGCTGCACCTGTGGTTTCTTTTCTTTTCTTTTTTTTTTTTTTTGTCTTTTTGAGACAGGGTCTCACTATGCACTTCAGGCTGGCCTTAAGCTCACTTTGTAGCTCAGGCTGGTCTTGAACTCACGACAATCCTCCTGCCTCAGCTTCCTGAGTGCTGGGATTACAGGCATGCGCCACCACGCCCGGCACACCTGTGGTTTCTATGGACCTGATGTCAGTAGCTATCTTCTCTGGGGTTTGATAACAAAAAGTGCTCCCAGGTATTGCCAATTTCTCCGCTGGACAGAGGACAAAACTGTACCCCAAAGGAGACATGCTCTGTTCTAAAAATCACAGGGCGAGGTTGGATGGGGGAGTGGGTGCACATCTGTAGTCCCAACACTCGGGAGGCTGAGGCGGGAAGATCACTGTGAGTTTGAGGTCAGCCCTGGGCTACAAAGTGAGCTCAAGGCCAGCCTGAACTACATGAGGAAAATGTGTTTCAAACATACACACACAGACACACACACACACCAATAACAAAAACACCCAACCAAAAACAAAACAAAAAAATCTCATAGTAGTGTTTGAGCAGGACTGTGATAGAGGAGGACTTCCTAGCTATTTCCCAATCCCAGGCTTTACCCCACTCACCAAAATATTCCTTGGTTGCTGTGTCTCCTGTGTTGGGTTCTCTGGGAAGAAAAGTTGGCCATTAAATGAGGTACGGGAGAAAACACATCCATTCCCCCACCCAGTCATCTCAAGTTGGATCTGCTGCTGCTTCTGCTGCAGTTCATCCTAATTGCCCGTTAAGACCTCCAAACCATATTCTGTGATAGAACTTTTCTGTTCCATAATGCTAGATATTAAACAAGAGGTCTTACATATGGTACGGATGCACTCTCCTGCTGAGCTATGCCTCCAACCTTTCAGTAGACTCTAAAAGGGAATTAGCACTGTGATTTTCAGTTCAATAACTCAGTCAACAGCATTTCTTGAGCAGGGACAGTGCGTCTTGCCTGTTGACTTGGCTGGCCTGAGAGACACATGGGAGACTGGTAATCACACTTCTGGGTGGAGCTCAGTGCATCATGGGTGATCTTCCCCTGGGCTCTAATTCTTAGTATTGTGAGTTGAACAGCTTTCCTTGACCTTGACCTTGACCTTGACGTTTCTGCCCTCAAGTCTTTGCCTGGGAACCAACTGACCACGGACTAAAATCTCTGAAACTATGATCCAGAATCAGTCTCTCTCCCTTGAGGATGTGGGTGTCAAGCATTTTGTCCAAGTAAGGGAAAAACTGAGCAGTACAAGGAGCTATTTGAAACTGGGTACAAAGCTGACTCACTCACTCACTCACTCATTCACTCACTAACTCAATCTATCAATCTATTATCTATCTTAATGATATCTTCATGGGACTCACTCTGGCAGGATTGTCACTAAGCAAACAAACAAAAGTAAGTAATTAACTGATTGCAATTGATGCTTTTATTAAACAAGATGAGAGGACCTGGAAGCCTACAGCAGATCCCCCAACACGTCAAGGTCAAGAGACCGTGTACAGCCCCTTGGAGATCTTACTTGATTGACTTTGGCAGATAGCAGAAGCTCCATTTTCTTTTGCTGCTACTATCTCTTGGTTTATTGAAAAGAAAAATTTGTACAAATTTTGTTTGGACAATTAAGTTCCTATATTTTGTGTTCTGAGTAACTACTTTCAAGATAACAATACACAATGTATTAACTATTGTTACTCTATCATCTTCTTTTGAAATTTTGTTGTTTTTTCCCATAATTTCATTGAGAAACAAATAGCAATGAGATAGTTTCAAATCAAATTAGTAGGATGGTGTCAATAATTAATACATTGCATATTGCTTTCTTAGTGGTTATTTGAACTCAGGACCTTGAGCTTGCCAGGCAAGCACTTACTCCACTGAGCTATCTTCCTGGCCCAGATCCAGCCTAGTTTGGACTGAAACCTCTACAAACTGTGAGCCAACTAAACTTTTAGCTCTGGGTGTTGGGTATTTTGTCTCAGCAATGAGAGAAACACAACTAAGATAGATGTGTTATGTCCATGTACCAGTCCCACATGAGGAATGCCAGTGTTGTGTACTACAAACATGTACCCAAAGTCTGAAGGGTACAATAGATACTGGGCAAAGGGAATTAATTTATTTGAAGGGAAAGAGTTACTGAGTTGAGAAGGACAGGAGAGGGAGTAAGAGAAGTAAATTCATCTATGCATGTAAGCAGGATGTTTTAGGGCACTATACTGTGCATTTCTGCTGTCTATGGAAAGGAGCAGTTAAAGCTTTAATTTGTTTTGTCTCCTTTTTTCAATTGTTTGTTTTTTTCTCTTCTTAATTTCTTTCTGTTTTTTTCCTTCATCCAATTTTACCTTCATACATCTGGTAATATGAATAACTGGTTGGAAGACACTATGCATTACAACAAATACTGTAAATTCATATTAGTTTGTTAATAAACCAACAAAGTGATCAAGAGATATGAGAGTGAGGAGAGAAAGAAGGGAAAGGAAGTGACAAAGGAATGAATTTGATTTACACACACCAAATCCACACAAGGAGTCTAAGCACCATGTATGACACTTATGTACTGGTACACTAAAAATTAAGAAAAAATAAAGTTAAAATGATAA
Source organism: Ctenomys sociabilis (assembly GCA_004027165.1). NCBI lineage: Eukaryota > Metazoa > Chordata > Mammalia > Rodentia > Ctenomyidae > Ctenomys > Ctenomys sociabilis. The sequence goes on from PVKA01014633.1 coordinate 46,875, forward strand.
AAGTAAAATGAAAAGAGGCTTCACAAATAAATTAGTGCTGAACAAATTAACAGAGAAGCAACTGCCTACACATTAGAGCATGTGAGGTTTATTTTAAGAGAGCACAGGTAGTTTTTGAACACAATTATGGAGCATAATAGCCGGAATTCACTGGCGCTCTTTAGTATTTCAGGTATTTTACATTCATGAAGGGTAGATGAGGTAGGCGAGGTTGCTAGGATTGCTGGACCATAGTACCATACTGGATGAGTGGAAAGAAGAACATACATTTTCCTACAGCACTGGATGTATGAAGTGAGAATTCAAAGCATCAGCAGACTGTGCTGCCTCTGGAGGTTCAGAGCAGAACCCTGCCTGGTCCCCGCTCCTGGGGGCTGCCAGCAGCAATCTCTGCCATTCAGGGACTGTGCTGCCATGATCTTCATGTCTGCCCTTCTCTGCATGAGACCATCTTTCCTTCTCTGTGGTGTCCACATTTCTCTCATTTTATAAGAACACTGGTTATATTGGGTTTTGCGCTCACCCTCATCTAGGGTGACCTTGTCTTGACCTGGTTATATCAGCAGAGTTTCTATTTCCAGGGCTGCATCCACAAATTTAGGTGGGCTTGCATTTTGGAGGAACAGTTTTCAGCCCAGCAAGCAGCGTTAAAAAATTGTTCCGGAATGCTCAGGGCCTTTGGGACTGCATGCCCACTCTTGTGTCACTGCCTCTCCTTGGCTGTGGACCGGGTGCAGCGGCTCGCTGCTAATGGACCAGATAGGATGTCATATATGGGATCGGGTGATGAAAGACTGACTCACACTCTTTCTGGCTGTTCTCAGCAGTCACTAGAATGAAACAGTCCTAAGAAGCCTCTCTAAAAAGTGAACACCATCTTGCAGAAACCACAGGGCTGAGCAGCTTTAAGAAACGGAGTGCCGTCAACAGTCATGTGAGGGCGTTGAGAAGCAGGTCCTACTATCCAGATGGAGGCTTAACATGAAACAATAGCTCTGAGCAATTCCCTGATGGTGGACATGAGGAGAGAAGGAGAAGCACATAAGCCAGACCTCGATTGCCGACCCATGAAAAGCATGAAATGCTGTGCCTCTGTGCAGATTTAAGCCACTGCGTGTCAGAGCACCCTGAGATGCAGCAACACATAATCAAATAGATGCTCTTAATATTCCCACATCTAGATGAGGACTTTAGATAATCTGAGCCCTAACTACAGGCCAACTGGCAAGGGAGGTGTCGCTACTTCATCAGCGTAGCATGAAGAAGATGTGAAGATGGAAGAAATACGTTAAACCTACAAATAAGGTTTATATCCAGATATTTGTTCAGCGCCTTCTGTGCCCACAGGTGGGGCTTTTGGGAGATGATCGGGTGATGGTGCTCATTAGTGGATTAGTCCGCTGACGAATTTATAGCTAAATGTGACGTTGGAGGAGGTGGGCCACTTTGGGGCGGGGCTTGGAAGGATCTATCTGCTTCCTTCCCTTGATTGGTTCCACTGCCTGCCTGTCAGGCCATGAGCTGTTTCTCTTCTGCCACCCTCCTCTCTGTGCTGTCCTTCCATGGACCCAGTCACCAGCGGACTGAACCCTCTGCAAACTCTGAGTCAAAAATAAACCTCTCCTCTTTAAGTTGTGGGTGTTGAGTATTTTGATCCAGTAACGAAGGAAGTAACCAAGGAATTTACCGTGGATCCCGAGTGGTGTGTTTCTCATTATTGGACAGACACAAGATAGATAAAGAAAATGAACAAATAAAACCTTGATACTGGACCGCAATCAGAAGCACTAGTAGAAAGTCATGAGTTTTAGTACAAAAATTGATAGCCAGAGAAACTTAATTTAAGATCAGCGAAAGATAAAGAGATGATAGGTTAAGTTTAGATAAGAATTAGAGTTGTACTTTGGAAGCCCAGGACAGTGGCTCCGATTGGGGACATAAATTTGTAAGGCATACACGCAGAGATGATTACTGGTGCCAGGGTGACAGCTCTTAGATCATTACACACAAGGACCAGATGGGGGACAAGGGTGAAGACAGATCTCTTCTCCTTCCTTGGACTCATATTCCTATAGCTATGGCAAACTCTGCTCCCATTCCTTTATCATGGTGGAGGAAGTATTTAGAAATCCTTACCATAACATTCTGGACGGTCAAATTCAAAGATACCAGCTGCCCAGGATAATATAGAGTTGATCAGACAGCTGCAGATGTAGTGTCCCATTTTATTTTTACAGTATGACACTTCCTTGCATTTTGCCTGCCCGGTCTCGCACTCATTGATATCTGGAAATCAAGACAGAATATTGTTCTTTATTCTCACAGAAAAACACACCATTTCCCCCTTGCCCATGGCATCTCTACTGTTGAACATCATTTGCAGTGTTGCAGATAATATCTCTTGTTTTTTGGTAGGAGGAGTCACCATTATAGGTCTGAACATTACAGTTTTTCCTTATACACCAAATATGATGCCATTTAAAAGAATCTGCCATGAATTTATAAACCGAGAAGGGGCTTATGACACCATGCAAGGATACGCAGGAAAAGCATGAAGCGAGGACTTGCCTCACCAGGCATTAAAATATATTACAAAGGAAGGGAGGAACACCATGCCAGTATATATATCAAGGCTGAAATGATTTTACTCATAATTTCCATTAGTGTTTTTAAAAAAGCAGGCTGGGGAGATAGCTCAGAAGCATAAGTGTTTGCCTGGCAAGCCGTAGGGCCTGAGTTCAATCCCTGATTGGTGGCGGGGGAGGAAAACAGTTAATGTTTACAATTTTCCAGGGCTGGGGAGATGGCTCAGTGGAATAAGTGCTTCTCTGCCAAGCACAAAGGCCTGAGTTCAATCCCTGGTTCTGCCAAAACAAACAACAAAAAATACAATTTTCCCTGTGTTATGTTTTGAGTCTAGTTGTCCCCCCAAAGCCACCTCATGTAGTCAAGGGGTGGGGACCTCTAGAGTTTATGATTAACTCATGATCTACTGGGATTATGTGTGATCCAAGGTCAGGATTATGAGTCTTAGTATTGCTGGGATTATGGGTGTGAGTACTGCATCTCACCCTGGGGTGGAGAGCTTGAATGGAATATAAGAGGGAGACAGACTTTCTGTAGCCATTGCTCTTTATTGTTGCTGTTCGGCCGCCATGAACTGCTGCCCTCTGCCATGTGCCCCTCTGCCTTGGAGCCAGCCGAGTATGGACTGAAACCTGCAGTAATTGTGAGCTAAATATTGGTGCTGGGTGTTGGTCATTTTGGGTGTTGGGTATTTGTCCCAGCAGCGAGAGAAGAATAACTAAGACACCCTCTGGCTAACTCTGCATGCTGATATCTGTGATCTAAACAGCTACATCGAGGGCAGCAAAAACCATGGCTGAATGCCTCTCATCTTGGTCTTCTAACTGTGTGCCATTTCTAAGGTCTTGTCAATTATTATTATATTCTCTTTAAAATACATTTTTTAAAAAAAAAGTTAAAAAAGAAGAAAAAATTAAGGTTTATTAAAAGTAAGCATTAATATTCAATTATTTACATGCCTGTAATCCCAGCACTCGGGAGGCTGAGGCAGGAGGATTGTTGTGAGTTCGATACCAGCCTGAGCTACAAAATGAGTTTAAGGCCAGCCTGAATTGCATAGGGAGACCCTGTCTCAAAAAGACAAAAAAAAAAAAATTCAATTATTTGTCCAATATTGTATAGTTATATCTGTTAATCTGAGCAACAGAGTTTTTTTTTTTTTTTTAATTTCATTTCTTTTTATTTTTGCAGAACCGGAGCTTGAACTCAGGCTCTTGCATTTGCCAGGGAAGCGCTTGTTCTACCAAGCCATCTCCCTGGCCCTTCTGAGCAACAGATTTAATGATAAAAATAGGTAGTATAACAACCATTACTACTTTGCTACTCTTGCTTTGGAAATTTGAAATATATCTATTGTTGTTTATTACCCTGTTTCTTTGTTTCTGCATTTGTTTTTACTCTTCAAAACAGTATTAAATGAAATTAAAAAATAAGATTCTACATGAAAAAATGTCTTACCAGTCCCCAATGAAACTAGGAGATGCTGGTGAATGAAGAAATAAAAATGGCCTAGTGAAATAGACAAAAAGTCCAGAAGTAAATTCAAGGATGTAGAGCAGTTAAGGATTAGTTGCAAGTGTTATGTGAAATCACTAAAGTAAAGGTACAGCGCAGTTCAAAATTCCAAATCACACACTGAGTTGAATCAAATACCCACAACCGGAAACGAGGGAATAAAGTTCCAGTTCGCGCACATGGTGCTATAGCAGACCGCAAGCCAAGCAGGAGGCCATACTTTTTAAATCCTCCTGTGTGCAATGCTTGTATCCCTTTGTCTCTTGTCTCCTCAGGTTTTCCTGTTAGTAAATCAGAACGGAGGTTCAAAACCCCAGACAGATCTGAGATACGAGCTGTCCTGCACTGACGCCTCATACTTGCTTTGCGTTCTCTACCTGAAAGGCTCTGGGAAGGTACAATTCGCTAATGATGGTTCCTCGTTGTTCAGTCTTATGATTCATTACAAGTTTTATATGAGCTACCGGTTGGTGTTAGAGAGAATGTACAGACCAGCATATTTGTCACCAGTAAGTGACTGAGGTAAAACTTTCTATCTTCTTTTTCTTATTGGTACAGAGTCTTGCTATGCAGCTTGGACTCGTAGTGATCCTCCTGTCTCAGCCTCCCTAGAGCTGGGATTACAAGAGTGAGCCATCATGCCCAGTAGTACCAGGGATTGAACTTGGATCCTTGCACTGCCAGACAAGCACTCAGACCATGGAACTATCTCCCCAGACACCTTCTGATATCTTTACCTTCACATGTGTCCTTGGTCCCAGTGAAGTATTTCCTTCCAGAATGAGACTGGAATCCATCCATACAAACACAGTGGGTACGGTTGTGGCAAAGGGCATATGCAGGGCACAGAGGACAGGCAGCTGAAGGGAACAAAAAATCCACACATTTACTGGCTTGTCCATCCACCCATCTGTCCATCCACCCACCC